>DWMZ01001791.1:0-15458 GCA_018249855.1 Eueides tales michaeli
ATATATATATATATATATATATATATATATATATATATATATATATATATATATATATATATATATATATATATATATATATATATATATATATATATATATATATATATATATATATATATCAGTTCTTTCTTATATAACCTGTCGCGCTTACAGTCACAACGGTGCCAACAAAAACTTTTTTATAGCTTTACGCTACTACCCGCATGTACCAAGACTTACATTTAATACGCCACGAGAAGTTAGTGATATGTCACTATGTCCTCTCTTTTTCATCATTAAACATATTAATCACACCTTATTCAATTCGAGCTTTTTCATTAAAGCTCATGTTACAATAAGTATAAAAGCACTTCTTATCTGAATTTAATGTGGAAATCTTAACAAAAAGATAAAAGACCCGTTCAAAAAGGACGTGTCGTTTCTCGAAAAAGAAATGGAAATGATCACATCAATACAAATTAGATGTTTTTAAAGTTTTGGTCGAGCTTTGTACGTAAATACGTTATACCAAAGTTATCTTTAAAATAAATGGTTCCTTCGTAACTTAAAAAAAGCTTTATAAATAAGAAATAATTTTACAGATAAGCTGTATATTTTTAGGTCCATATAAAAAAATTACATGAAATGTTGCTTGCTATAGCGTTTGATTGTATATTTAATGGTGTTTTTTACTGAGTGGCGGAACTCAACGCCGCGCTTCGCCCTGTTACTAGAGTGAGGAAATCGATGGGAATCATCAATACGTATCTATCGCTGCATCATGGTTGTTTAGCTATATTAAAATTATAGTATCTTTTATTTTCGCGATTGTTACACATTTTAAATGAAACACTTTTAAACGGATTAATCGCGTATATTGACTATTAAACATTTTTGAAAACCCGACGTTTCGAACACTTTACAGTAGTCCGTGGTCAAGGGTAGACTCATAAAATACTATATAATACTATATAAACTATATTAAAATTATTTATTGTGATAATATGAGCAAAGACGTTGAGAGAGAGAGAGAGTTGGCACTCAACGCAGAATGGTTTGAGGCAGAAAGTGGAAAATCATGATTTTTCACTAGGTACCTTAGGCACCTTAGGCACTAGGTTCCTTAGGCTTACCGTATGTGTTCTGCTGAATAAAATGTAAAATAAAAAAAAAAAAACTATAATTCAATTAGAAGAATGTTCTTTTTAATTTCACGCTGTATCTCACATAAAACAGATAAATTCTCCAATCACTATTTTCGCTAATAATTCATACTCGCGACTGGAAATCAAACCCACACTTCACCGTTGGTTCTGAAATATAATATTAATTATATAAATAAAAATGCAAACATTTTTTTCCTCATTATGTAAGCATCTTTTCACATTTACAAAATCTGGCATATTTTAGTTAATGATGCTTACAATTTGTATATTTTCAACAATTTGCTCATAATATTCTTCATAAAACGCTTCGAGCACAAATAAAAAAATACTTAAGCTCTTTCTAATTACAGGTTTAAGTTAAAGTAATTTTTGGACACATAATAACGTACTTTAATGTTTTTTTTACCTCGTTGGCTCAAAATTTTATGTCCTAGGGTCGATTTTCTTATAGAATAAATTTTAAAGTGCGTGTTAATATGGAAATTAACATCGAGCTGTCAAAAAGGATGAAATAAATATAATTTATATATATATTCCTTCTGACGAGGTATCAAATCAACGACCACCGCGAACTGTCGCACCTACTTACTATCTAAAACGCTAAATTCATTTAAATGTTTACTTAAATTGCCGTATCTTAAATCTTTTTCATATCAATATGATTAAACTAGAAAATTATAGAAGAAAACAAATTATAATTATCTAGACAGATCACATTTTCAATATAAAATCTGCGCTTAACACATTTTAGTTCGCAATTAACGAACAAGAACAAGGAAATCGTACCTGAAACCTCTCAAGTTAATCCATCGTTTGCGCCTGCGCATGTCAAGATATGATTTATAGCTTATTCATAGTGAGCGAGTTCGAGTTGAAGCCTGTACCGTTGGTTATCGCTCCAGATAGGTACTTAGTGCTTGCATATCATTGCCCTTATAAAAATATTATTGATAAAGATTTCCTGTGGCCTAAATAGAATATCTTATTGATATTTCACTAGCAAGTTTACTTTGATTTAAAGATGTACAGGCGTGTCTGGGAGGGCGTGTGGGTTCCATTCCACACGTGGGAATGAAATATTTATTATTTTCATTTTCTTCGCTCCAGTGGCCAGGCAAAGCGGCGTTGAGCTCCGTCAATGTGTACGGAACATAGCGTGAAGTTAAAAAAATGAAATGAAGACTGTTATTTATTGCAAATTTGCTGTGTTAAACGCAATTAAAAAAAATAGACTCAATTTGTAGAATAGTTAATAAATCCTTTTATTACATATCATTATAATTAATTATGACTATATATTACTGAAGAGTGAATATTTAGGGAAGATAAAACTCGAGTCGCGATGCTATCATGGCACCAAAAGATATTAAAACATATACCTTTCAGCTTCACGCTGTATCCAGCACATGGCAGGGTAGGCAGAGGGAACGTGGGAACCTGATGTTAAGACACTCCGTTCCACTCCCCCCAACAACACCACTTTTCACTTGCGTGTTGAGAGGCGGAACTCAACGCCGCGCTTTGCCTTGTTACCGAACCGAGCGAAGAAATGAAAACATTAAATATTTAATGTGAAAAAGTTAAATATTTCAATTACGATTTCGAATGGGGATCGAATCCAAAACCTGTCGTTTACAATCACACGCTTCTGCCTCTGCGACAGGCATTAACATATACACCTACTTAATTTACCTGTGCCAGATTCGAACCTGCACCTGCCTAACAACACACCCACAGGCTATAATTACATTAAACGGAAGTGTGCTTAATTTCCTTAGCCTGAGTTAAAATGAGCAGAGTCGCGCATACTATTTGCAAGCTAACGGACGTCGCTTGAAATGGGTCGACGGACACCAATGACCCTTTCTTATTACATCAGTTGCTGACATCAATATAATATGTAAGGTTTGCTGTGTGTACGTATGTATGATTTATTGGATGTCCATACAAGTTTAACGTGAATGTTCATAACCTAGTTTTAAGAGAGCAAAATTTATAAAATATGTTTTAAATGTATATTGTAGGAAAAGAAAACAATAAATCGTTAAAAAAAATTGAGGCCTGTAGTGGCGCAGCGGCACAAGCTTTTGACTGTAACCGATAGGTTGTGGGTTCGATCCCCACTCGGGGAAATGAAATATTTAATATTTTCCAGTTAAATATTTAATGTTTTCATTTTCTTCGCTCTGGTAATAAGGCAAAACGCGGCGTTGAGTTACGCCACTAAACATGCAATGCTTCAAATTCGGCGGAAAGTAGGGAACGGAGTGTCTTAACACTAGGCTCCCAAGTTCCCTTTGCCTACTCTGCCATGTGAGGTATACAGCGTGAAGCTGAGTGAGTGAGTGAGTTGTAGAAAAAATTACAAGTTTGAACGTTTTCAATCAGACGCTATGATGCTTGATCATAACGGCTTCTGGAAAAGACATATTATTTATGACATAGGATTTTCTTCGCAAGTAATGCCGCGTAGATTGCCCCTACATGATACGCAACTTCTCCAAAACACGCGGAAAACTCCTTACACAGGAAGTGCGACAAAATAAAAAAGGCAAAATTTACCGAAATTCAATTTTAAAGCTAAATATACATTTTTTCTTTGAAATACACAAAGGCTATTTCATATATAACTTGAAAAAATCTCACAATTCACAAATAGTATATAGATAACCATCTTTTATGACAGACATAGCTCACGATAGTTAGAAGTATTACATATTTATGTACTAACAGCTAAGAGCGTACGCATATTCTATTATAATGTACGTAGAAGGGATCAAGTGCTAAAATACACTCACGTTACAAGCCAATGTGCCTCACAAGGGCATTGCTGAAACAATCGAGATGCGCACGCGCATTACAATGAACCACCCTCCGCGGCTAGCATCCAAATGGCAAGCTGGGAACAATATGTATAACACAGTCACATATGACAGGAATGCTATAAGCTGGAGGTGCCAAGTTAATCGATCGTTAAATATAAGATAAATCAATTCTTTGCTTTAAATTTATGCACTTTTCAGACGGTAAACTTAACGGTTATTATATCAAAATTATTGTGTTTTTAATTAAATATTTAGTATTTTCATTTTCTCACTCTGGACATTTACACTACTGGTAATAGGAATTCTTTATGGGGATCCAAGTGTCTTATCACTACGTTCTCTCCGCCTTTCCTGGTATATACTGAATACCCTTATAGTTGAAAATAATTAAAGAAATTAGGAGGACCAATACACTGTTCTAAAAACTGAAAATAGAATGTCTTTTTCGAGGTTCCCTCTGCTTACCTAGCTGTCCCCGTATGTGTTCACATAACTTTTGCAAATAGTGCCTTCTTTATTCTCTTTTGAATAGACACCATTTTTTCGATATCGTCATCTACACTTACTTTGATTAAACAGCAACATAAGAAATATTACTTGATTTGAACCCGCTACCTGTTGCATATTAATTTAAAAGACATAACGAAGAGATGGTGTAATTTTATTTATTTCTATGTCTGTATTTGTTAAGTTAAACCTCAATAACACTTTCGGTAATTGCATGAGAGTATACTGAATGGTTGTAATAATTACAATCCTCTTTAAATTTTAAGTAGCTTTTACCTCTGACTTTTCGATTAGCTTATATCTTAACAATAAACGTTATAGTCTATAGTGTATAAGTCAATAGTGTATAAGTGTATAGTGTATAGGTCTATAGTGTATAAGTAATATGGACTTTAATTCGAGTGAAAGAAATGGAAATATTAAATATTACATTTCTTGTGGGGATCGAACCTACAACCCGTCAAAGTCACATGCTTGTGCCACGCCACGACAGGCCATTTAAATATGCTACCAAATTCGAAAAGAATTTGCAATATAAACCAGTAGTTCACGAGATTATCGTGTTTGACCAAACAAACTCTACAGCTTAATTATATAGTATATAATATATAACTTAATAACTTTAAACCTGTCCAAAGCTCTAAGCTTACATAATTTACGACTTACGCAATACGAAGAGTAGAAATGACATATAGGAACTTTCTCCACATTATATTTATACCAATCTATTAATTATACTTTATTAAATTGATCGTCTCATGGCATACAAAACGACGAGAAACTATTCAAATTCAAATTAATATATGTGTAAACGTGATTTTTCTTTCGAATATTGTATAGAAACGATGCTTATCTTGCGGAGTGACAGTGCATATGTTACGAGGCGAAAGGTCGCCAGTTCAAATTCCTCTGAGGGCATTCGCTGGTGCAGGATAGGTGTTTTGGTGTGATGCAGTACGTAGACGCAGTTTTAAATGAATAAAGTATGGAATCGCTTTTTCACGTAAGGGAGGATAAAGAAACTAATTTAGATTACTTTTCAGTTTTTTTTAAATATTGCGTGTTTGGTGACGTAATTCAATTTTGTCTAACAAAGCACGAAAATTGCAAACTCTCCCCAGAGTAGGATCGAAACTACAAACCCTAGAATAAGGTCGAACCTGCTACCATCACAATTTCATACAGACGCTATAAAATACCATAGTTTTATATACAATATATTATTAATAATATATGTTTAAATAAATAAAGTATGGTGAAGTAATTTCTTCAAGCGAGCCAAGTCATTGCGTAATGGCATCCTAATAATAAGAATTAACGATTGCGAGGATTTGCTATTGTAAAAAGCTTTTATTGAATTTTGATTTCTTCTTATATCTATGTTATATTAAGTGGAAAATTATTACACTCTCCGTTTTTTCTCATATAATTTAATTTTTTATTTGTCTTTTCCTTCATATTTTAATCCTTGCATATTATTTTATATATTTCGTTTGTACTATTGAAGATACATATTTGTTTTTTAGTTATACGCCTGTACCCCGCTATAGGTACCAGGGAACCTAGGGTTAAATTACTCAGTTTTCCACTTTCTGCCGAATTGTTAAAGCATTGCGTATCTTGAATCGCAAGGGCGGTATCAATGCCTTTGCCTCGTAACAAGAGCGAGTGGGAATCCCCCGAATATCGCGCTTACAGTGCACGTTTGTTTCTCTGCACCACTATGGTCTTGATTTATATTTTTAACATTTCTCTTTACTTTAAGAGCTTGAAAAGGAAAATAATGAAAATATTTTAGGCCTGAGAACTAGGCACAGGGGAACAAGCAATCCCCATTCAAAAAAGTGAAATATTTAAAATCTTCGAATTAAATATTTTAACTATTACCAGCCTAGCAGAAATCAATGCCGCGCTTCACCTTGTTAGACACAGCGCGGCGTTGAGTTCCGCAACTCAACGCGCAATGCCTTAAATTCAGCGGAAACCGGAGAAAGGAGTCACACGGAGTGTCTTAACACCAGATTTCCAATTTCCCCTACCTACCCTGCCATTTGCGGAATTAAAATATTCAATCCAGGGCACAGGCGATCAAAGAGAGAGAAAGAGAGAGAGTACGATTCAAACAGTGATAATACACTATATAAACCCAACGAACATAAAATGATACACCCAGTTGTTCTATTAACGTTTGTGACATGGCCCGACCTTGGCGGTTGACCGGTGCGTGACCCACTGGAATGGACGCAGCGTCGTTGTATTACTAGTGATCTAATTGTTCTGTTTATTTTATAGAAAACGGCCATATATTTAGCTATATAGTTTTAGGAATTTGAAATACTGAGGCCTGTCGTGGCGCAGCGGTACAAGCGTGTGGCTGTAACCGACAGGTTCTGGGTTCGATCCACAGTCGAGGAAATGAAATATTTAATATTTTCAATTTAAATATTTAATGTTTTCATTTTCTGCGCTCTGGTATTGAGGCAAAGCGCGGCGTTGAGTTCCGCCACTCAACACGCAATGACTCAAAAGTCGGTTGAAAGTGGGGAACGGAAGTGGAACGGAGTGTCTTGATACTAGGTTCCCAGGTTCCCTCTGCCTACCCTGCCTTGTGCGGGATACAGCGTGAAGCTACAAAAAAAAATACTGAATTTAGGAACCTAGTGTCAAGACACCGTTCCGTTAACCAAATTTCGCCGAGCTTGAGACATTGCGTGTTAAGTGGCGACACTCGAGCGAAGAGTGATGAAAATATTTAACGTTTAATTTCCTCAAGTGAGGATCGAACTAACAACCTGTCGCGCTTAGTCACACGCTTGTAACCCAGCACCTTTGCATGCCTCAAGATGTCTTCAGAATTTGGCAGAAAATAAAGAATGGAGGTGTCTTATTGAGAACGGAGTGTCCTAACACTAAGTTCTCAAGTTCCTTATACTGGACTACTTAAAAAATATATTTACCAAACATAAAACCAACAGGCGCCACTATAAAGTCTGCTACAGAAACCAATCACAAAAGACAATTTTTACAACGAAAATTCTGTGAAGCTATCAGCATAAAAGTGGCATCATTTTTCATGGTACGAGAGTAATTTTAAAACTGTCACATGCTTCCCTCCCGATTTGTGCCGTCATTACCGTACCAGGGCGTCATATTAGTATTAGCTGTCTTAAGACGTATTGATAAAGGCTGGTATGCCTTAACCTACTTTGCAGGTAAGATGTTATAGCGTTTATATCTATGTATGTTTCGGAGATACTGTAAGTATACGCGTTTTAGTTGTTATAAAAATTGATATGAACCATCGTGGTGCAGTGGTGGTGTGTCTTAAATTCAGTGCGGTGGTTTTGGATTTGATTTTATCTTGGGGGATTTTTTGATTTTATTTTCTCGCTCCCACGGATTGGCGATAGGTGGTGAACGGAGTGTTTTAATAATACTTTGCCCAGCCTGCTAAGGACTTAGCATGAACGTTGACGATATATTTTAATATGAGGAAGTTTGTAAAAGAAACGTGGAATTAATTATTTTTATATTATTTATCTGTGATTAACAAAACGCGGGGTTTAGTTCCGCCATATTAACAATAATAGCCTGGGATAGAAAAAAGAATGTCTAAACACTAAATTGTATGCTGGACAAGGCCTTTCCATTCGAAAGCCTTGCCTTGCACGACTAGTATTTTTCCCGCTTCACGCTGCATCCGTACATGGCAGAGTAAGCAGAGGGAACTTGGGAACCTAATGTTAAGTGACTCCGTCCAACACTTTTCACCGAATTTGCCGCATCGCGTGTTGAGTGACGGAGCTCAACCCCGCGTTCTACCTTGTTACCAGAGCGAAGGAATGAAAATAATAAAAACTACATTTCCTCGAGTATGGATCTAGCCTATGACCTATGGCGCTTACAGTCACACCCTTGTATCCCTGCACCATGATAGGCTTCATTTCAATGCCAGTACAATTTAACATTGCAATATATAAACAAAGATACGTTCAAAATTATATTTTTTGTTCAACTTCAAAATATGGACATATTTTCGCACCGAACGTAGCGTAATTGGCGTAAATGACTTATGATTTTGGTAATTTCTCGTTATTTTCTCGATGGCCACAGCGAGGAAGCAATTATAACACTTATACGAATAATTCCTTTGAAGGTGATTTTTTATTTAAATGTTAAACGGTATACAGATTTTATGGGGTCGCAGGATCAATAAATAATTAAAATTTGAATGAGTAAATTTATAGTAGTGGAGTCGGCTCTTCTAAATTTTATATTATAAATATATAATGCTATTACATATATTTCTTTGACAAGCCGAAGCACGGCATTGAGTTCCGCTACTCAATATGCAATGCAATGCTCAAATTGAGCGGAAAGTGGGAAACGAAACGGAGTGTTTTAACACTCACTCACTCACTCAGCTTCACGCTGCATCCCGCACATGGCAGAGTAGGCAGAGGGCACTCCGTTCCACTTTAGTTCACCACTTTCCGCCGAATTTGAGGCATTGCGTGTTGATTGGCGGAGCTCAACGCCGCGCTTTTGCCTTATTAGCGGTTAACTTAACACTAAGTACTCAAATTCCCTTAGCCTATCCTTTCATGTGCGGGATACCCACAACCTGTCGCGACAGGCCTTCTTCGCCATCTTCTATTTAAAAAAAATGTCATACAATAAATTGATAAACTATTAAAATTCAAATCAATATATTAGAATAAGTAATACGTATTTTAGTATGTAATATAACAGAGCTCGCTTGTCTATACAAGCACAGTACAGTAAGGCACACGTCGACCCTGACTCCTTTAGCGATCTTTAATTTAAAGCGACTTCCCACAACGTACTATTGTGTGGCTTAAAACGTTTATCTTAGATGTTTGAATTATTAATTATGTTTATTATGATGTGTTTATTTATTGGAGGCTTGACGTGGCGCAGATGCACTATCGTG
The DNA here is from genome assembly GCA_018249855.1 of Eueides tales michaeli. Lineage (NCBI taxonomy): Eukaryota > Metazoa > Arthropoda > Insecta > Lepidoptera > Nymphalidae > Eueides > Eueides tales. The sequence continues at coordinate 9,435 of DWMZ01001791.1, forward strand.
TGACCGCAAACGCGACAGGTTGTGGGTTCGATACCCATTTCAAAAATGATTTTTTTAATATTTTCATATTATTATTTTTTTTAGCTTCACGCTGTATCCCGCACAAGGTAGGGTAGGCAGAGGGAACCCGGGAACCTAGTGTAAAGACACTCCGTTTGAAAATATTAAATATTTCATTTCCTCGACTGGGATCGAACTCAGAACCTGTCGGTTGCCGTGCTTGTGCCGCTGCGCCACGACAGGCCATTCATTATAGAAACATTAAATATTTAATGTTTCTATATTGCCATATTTTTTAAATCGCTGTATCCCGCATACGGCGGAGTAGGTAGAAGGATACATAGGCACTTAGTGTTAAGACACTCCGTTCCGTTCTCCACTTTCCGCCGAATTTGATGCATTACATGTTGAGTGGTGAAGTACATCTCCGCACTTCGCCTTGTTACTAGAGCGAAGAAATAAAAATATAAAATATTTCAATTGACAATATTAAATATTTCATTTGACAATATTAATAATTCCTTAAATGGGAATCGAACCCACACTCTGTCGCGTTTACAGTCACTTGCTTCTACCTCTGCGCAACAGACAGGCTTCATAAACTTATCGAAATATTGCAAAATATAATTTCAAACGAATTTCCAAGCAAAATTTCTAACAAACCCAAAATACAAGAGTCACGACACTTACCCAAGTGTATAAAAGCTACCGTGTAATTCGTTACCTAACAGCCAAACAAAGCGCAAAATATGTGCCAACGGCCAAATTAAAAGGTGCTAGTTTTGCCAAAGACTGAATCACGAACTCCTCATTTCACCGTCTTCCATGATACGATTGTTTTTATTACGTTACATAAGAAGTAGAAGGGTTAGTGTAAGGAATGCTTATAAAAGAAATATAGAATAAATTAGCGTCACGCTGTATCCCGCACAAGGCAGGGTAGGCAGAGGGAACCCGGGAACCTAGTGTCAAGACACTCTGCTCCACTTCCGTTCACCACTTTCCGCTGAATTTGAGGCATTGAGTGTTGAGTGGCGGAACTCAACGCCACTCTTTGCCTTATTACCAGAGCGAAGAAATGAAACATTAAATATTTAAATTTATGGGTTTTATGTAATTACACAAAATAGTTGTTAGTTCGATCATTATTCAAGGGAATGATTATTCAATTATTTTGCAGGAAAAACTGTGAAGTTTTTATCGGAAAATATTGAATTTTGGTTCGTAATGAGATTTCGTATTACGCCATGTCTTTATAGTTGAAAGTGTTTTTAGAACATAAAGTGGAGTACAAAGTCTCCGAATCGCAAAATTGAGGATGTTAGCTTTACGCTATATTCTGCATATATTAAGGTAAACAGAGGAACATTGGGAACCTTATATTGAGACACTTTCTAATACAACACTTCCATTTCCAACTTTCAGAATCTGCTGAATTCTAAATGCAATGCGCTCAGCCATGAGTGGCGAAACTCAACGCCGCACATTGTCTCGTTACCAGAGGAAGTTAAAGTACCTACTAAATATTTTATTTTCTCGGCTGGGATTCTAATGCACAACCTGTCACATTTACACGCTTGTGCCACTACGCCACGACAGACTCCAATAATATTTTACGCGCCAAAACAAGACTTAGCTATAAAACTTTAAAATACAATAATATAATTGTACTGGTCCCACAGCCTTTGACAGATGGTTATCGTTGAAAAGAAAGTGATCTCTGAATAGCTCATAGGATAATTGTTTCAGTGGTCGTGAATCTCGATTGTCACGCGTCGCCTTGTAAACGTCTGTCCATTGTTCTAATGTTGCATTTTTATGTTAACACCGTTTTGTGTTTGGTAGGAGCAGCGATTTCTATAATGGATATCGCGGGTTCAATTTCCGTGTTGCTTATATAAGAAATTTTTGTACTCTCTTTTTTTTTTTGATAAATAATGAACATGGCATTTCGTATTATAGACTAATGTTACTATGTTAATGGAGGAAGCCTCTGTATTTCAAAAAATGTAGTGACTTGTTTTTTTTTAGGTTGTTGGGAACCTAGTGTTAAGATATTCCGTTAGTTAGTGAATTATTATTATGTTTAATTCTTTTCTATTGTGAATGAGGTCGAGACTCAGGAGTCAAGTCAAGTCAAGGAGTCGAGAGTCAGGAGGACTCTTAAGATAGCCTACCTACATTACATATTAACATTGTTTAAAAAATTGATTATATAAAAACATTATTTAATCATGTAATAATACGATCATATCTTTAACACATTTACAGTTTGGTAAAAAACCAAGAAAAACAAATATCGCTTCGTTACATCACGATTTCTTCATTAAACTTGTTCCTTTATATATCTTTATGGATTTAAATCTTTCAATAAACATTTTAACAATGTGTAAAATATGAAAATACATTTATTTGGTAGTAGTTTTTGGTAGAATAATGTATATAGCATATTTTTTAACGTTAGTTCAATATCAAGTAAGCTACTGAAACAACAACAGGATGATCTTTTATTTTTTTGCTTTACGCTGTGCCCTAGTGTTTAGACACTCCGTTCTCATTAAGACACTTCCGTTCCCCACTTACCACTTACGTTCCTTGCGGGTGACGTCTAATAATTTATAAAAATCCAATTTTTGATAAAAAGAACTGTGACATTAATATTTTAAAGTGCAACTTTACACAATCACAATAATCGTCCAGTCTGATTCTACAAGTATTCTTGTTCCTCATATTTTGTAACGACGCTCGCAATTTGTTTTTTATTGGCCGCTCGGTCATTATGCACAGATACACACTTGGAATGGATATACACAATACTAGAAATGGAAAACAGATTCTGCTGATTTGTATTTTTTTTTAGGTCCACACTGTAATAAAATATGTACTTAAGATGTTTCGTTTTAGCTTTAAGTGTTGATAAACGCCGCATTTTATCTTTTTACCATAGCCTGTTATTTGATTTCGCATGTCAGGACGTACTTAATATATATTGTACAGCTTCACGCTGTATGCAGCACATGCCAGGGCAGTGGTAACTTGGTAATCTAGTGCTAAGACACTCCGTTAATTTCGTTACTTTCTGTCCAATTTGAGACATTTCGTGCTGAGTAGCGGACCTCAACACCGCGCTTTGCCTTGTTACCAGAGTGTGGAAGTCAAAATATAAAATATTTTATTTTTTCGAGTGGATCAATCTAACCACAATTTTTATTTAATATAATTCAACCAGCTGCAGATTATGTAAACTATTGATAATTTGACTACTGGTCATTGACATCGGTGAAAGTTGGCGCCACGCCGGCTGCGGCACCCCCGCCCTCGACCTAATGCCCTAGGTACATCCAATGAAGTTATAATGGCGATATAGAATAATTGTACCGTTGAAAGTAAGAGTACATTTTTTAGCTTTACGTACATAGCAGAGAGTATAGGCATAGGGAACCTGGGAACCTAAGAGTAAGGCATTCAATTCTTCAGAACGATAATATATATAATAAATATATTATTTATGTAACATTGAAAATCAAATGTTACACCTATTTTTAAGACCGTTCCGTTTCCCATTTTCAAGCAAATTTAAGGCATTGCGTGTTGAGTGGTGAAACTCAATGCCACTTTGCCTCGTTTCCAAAGCGAAAAAATAAAAATATTACATATTTCATTCTCTCAAATGGGGATCGAACCCACATCCAGTGCCCTTACGTCACAACAGGCCTAACAACGATATAGTAAGGCCTACTAACGTCACAATGTATAATATTTTTTACTACAAACATTTTTCAATACTTAATTATAAAAACACATTTATTTGGTAGCAGTTTTTGGTAGAATATTGTATTTATTGAGGCCTGTCGTGGTACAGCGGCACAAGCGTGTGATTGTAATCGACAGGTTCTGGGTTCGATCACCACTCGAGGAAATGAAATATTTAATATTTTCAATTTAAATATTTAATGTTTCATTTCTTCGCTCTGGTAACAAGGCAAAGCGCGGCGTTGAGTTTCGCTACTCAACACGCAATGCCTCAAATTCGGCGGAAAGTGGGGAACGAAAGTAGAACGGAGTGTGGTTCTCTCTGCCCACCCTGCCTCCTGCGGGATACAGCGTGAAGCTAAAAAAAAAATATAAAAACTATTTAATTATTAGGCAACAGGTACGTAGATGTAAAATCTTAATACCACATTCACAGGCCACTGTAGGGCGGAAGGCACGCGTGACCCGACATTTTGTTGGATGAGCTGAAGAGAAGCAACACTTTCCTATGGCGAAATTCTCAAAGATTACCCAAGTCTCATGGTTTTGAGGCGAGTTAGTTTATCTCGTTAAGTTTCCGGGATGGTTGGTCGTGTTAGTAGGTCATTGTTTTGTAACGCAGGTCGTGGGTTCTTTCATAACCAAGAGAATCTTTTGGAATTAGTCAATTTTTGGTGCTATATTCAATTATTACATATTTTACGAGGCTTTGGCGCAGTGGCATATACTGACTGTTATTGATGGTGGTGGATTCAATTCTGGGTTTGGAATGGATGATGTTTTATTTGCTCTGGTGACTAGATCAAGCGCGGCGTTGTGTTCCGCCACGCAATAAGCAAGTTTTAGAGATCCCTTCTATATGCAGCACATATTGTGCAGTTAAATAAAGTATTAGCACTAAGTTAATAAGGTATTTGAACTTAGCGGGATTTCAACCTGCGCCTTAAAACCCATCCATATTAGAATTTCATCCAAAAGGCGCGTTGGAAGATAAAGAAGACGAGACGCGGCTTCAAATCCTAATACGTTAAAATTGTTATACGTTTACTAACTAAATATTTTTCTTTCCTAACTATGATTTCACATTTTAAAATTAGTAAAATTATTGAAAGTATATTTTAATCTAGTTCTAGTTATCTGACAGATGTTCCCAATAAAAAGTAGAGTAGTCACTAATAGAGCAAACTTTCCAAACTGTTTACTTTATAATCAAATTTTCTCAGATCTTATCACTTTCGTTAGGTAACAAATAATGGATTAACACCAGAAAACAAAAGGTTAGATCCCTACAAAAACATTCTACGCATCTCCACTTGCACAACAGCACAATGAGAGTTTAAAAATTAACACCGACCTTGTATAAGAGACGCTTGCTTTTAAATAGAAAGGCTTTATTGTGGGAAGCTTTAATTTATTGTGCGTTAACGGAATTTCTATATTGAGGTTATCTTAACATGTGACAGGCTTAAGAAAAGAGGCCTGTACGTTTTCAAGACAATCTACACCTAGCCTAAAGTGGCTAGGCCAGTATAATTACTGGTAGCACCTTCGATCTTGGAATATCGCAGTGGATATGCCCATATTTGAGAGCATCGAGGCGTTAGCGTTTCTTATTTTTTTTGTTATAGGATTTTTTTAGAAATTGCCTTAAAAAGTTATCTTTTTTTAAGTCATATTATTTTTGTTTTATAAACTTTATTAAAAGTGCGGAATAAAACTGAGTGTCTTAACACTAGGTTTCTAAGTTTCCTCTGCCTAACCTGCCATGTGCGGGATACAGCTTGACGCTGAAAAAAAACACATATGTAAATGAGAAATCGTGAATGTGCGTGATAATTATATTTTCTCTTAAAAATATAGTAACATCACCTAAAATTCGTTGTATCAGTGTAGATTGCCATTAAAATGTTTTTTTTTTAAATTATACAAAAATCTATATTATTCAATTTACACTTAAAACTTTAAGGCAAAAAATTATAAGCATACATAAATTTAAAAACATTTAAAATCCATCACCTAAATTCAATATCAACGATATCAAATCACACAATTATTATCTTACATAAAAAAAAAGCACCATGACAAATGGTATAAACAGATCTTGGTAATTCATATAAGATGGACTTATAGGATAAAGCGTGAGAGAGTGAGAAGAGACTGAATTAAGAGTATCTGTATCGATCTTGATTTGTCTAGCGCTGACAAGCGATCAGTCAATGGGCACACAATGGTGGGTGCGGTCCAAGATATTCTATATGGGATATTTAAATT
>DWMZ01001792.1:0-15457 GCA_018249855.1 Eueides tales michaeli
AAATCATAAAAATATGGTCTAATTTCGAGAACTAGCTTCAACCTAAGTAGCCTTTTTGGCCATCAAAGTGGAGTGGGGCGTCCAAATGTGACTTGACTGCTGTGGTACGATTTTCACTCAGTGAAATTAATTATTTTAATGAGTCAATACGAAAATATGTTTGGAACCGAAAGCAAAGAGTAAGTAGCCTCTTAACACTAAATTCTTTTTGTCAATGCTGCTACATGTAGAAAAAAGCGTGAAGCTAAGAGCTTAAAACTTATAATATGTTTTCTATCTTCAAATCACGTCAAAGTGCTATAGGCAAGTTAATTAATTATACTTTACAACCAACCAACGGTAAAATTCTGAGCTAGATGTAAACACTTTTTATTCATTAGCATATAATAAAAGAATATTTTTTTGTGGTGTGGCATATAATGTGCAAAGAAATAGCGCCAAAAACTTGAACTATTAAATAAAACATTATTTAAGGAGAAATAATACATTTTTTTTAATTTATAACAGGCTTTTATTAGTTTCATTGGTGTCTGTGTATGTATGAAAGAAAATATTGCGTTTTTTTTCGTTCTGTTGCTGGAACATATTTATGTTCGATAGCAATAGGCTCGTATCATAGTTGTACCTGTTGTAATTGTACCTGTGTCTTTGCCAGAAAGACCGATATCGCGTTTCTTAATTTTCCACCTAAATATATATATTATTTTTTCGCTCATATATCTATACTATCTACGATCATACGCGATGTTTTTAATTTAGGCACAAGAAATAAAGTTTTCCTCTACTTTTCTCTATCAGTTTGATGTATTGATTTTAGTGAAGTGGTAGTAAATCATTTGACATTCATAAAGTTTAGCTTGTAAATTCTTATTTTGTAAAATATTTAAATTTGAATTTGAGGGACAAAACGTAAAAGCATGAATAATACGAAATGGGCTAAATTTACACACCGTCACTCCAAAACGTTAAAATGTGTCGACATCTTCAATATTGTCTTGTCTTATTGTATTTCATTCTCCAAAAACGTCAAAGTAATGACAACCTCTTAAAAAATTACACAGGACTTGGGCGGAATATTAAATTATGCAAAAATGAATTTCGTTTATAAGCTCAATGTAGCGGACGACAGTCTGATAATTTTCTATAAATAAAATATATTTATATTTTATATTGACGAAAATTTGTTATCATCATCCTTGTATAATTCCCTCATATTTATTAATATAAGTCAAATTTATTCTATTAAATAATCCTTGCCACTCAATTTCTTTGAAAATTTGACAAATTAACTATATATATATATATATATATATATATATATATATATATATATATATATATATATATATATATATATATATATATATATATATATATATATATATATATTTAATTACTTCTTAATAGCAACGGAGTGTTATTTGTATTCGAAATAGATTTCATCTTTCATATCTATTTTTGTTACATAATTATAATTTAGGATAAATCCTTTTTATTTAACCTGCACACCGAGAGAGCTTTATTCAACCTTTAATTGGCGAATCGATTGTTTGAGCCGCCTACGTGACTTTCCAATGTGACATGGGAACGGGACCCCAACGGAGTGTTATACCCATTAAATCGGCAGTCGCAAATGCGCATAATACCAGCTGGCTTGGTTCACGGACCACCGACCACGCCGAGAGGGTTTCATTCAACCTTTATTTGGCGAATTGATTGTCCTAATTGGTCTAGCCGCCTACGCGATTTCCCAATGTGAACAACCACAATGCCAGCTTATTGGACCTTCTGCTGATTTCACGTCCGAAATTAAACTAGGTTGTCTTCGATGTACAGCCACCAGGCAGTGGTCTGAAGACCCCAACGGAGTGTTATTCCCATTAAATCGGCAGTCGCAAATGCATATAATACCAGCTGGCTTGGTTCACGGACCACCGACCACGCCGAGAGGGCTTTATTCAACCTTTATTTGGCGAATTGATTGTCCTAATTGGATAAGCCGCCTACGCGACTTCCCAATGTGAACAACCACAATGCCACCTTATTGGACCTTCTGCTGATTTCACATCTGGAATTAAACTAGGTTGTCTTCGACGTCCTGCTACCAGGCAGTGGTCTGAAGACCACAATGGGACATGAAAACGGGATCCCAACGGAGTGTTGTACCCATTAAATCGGCAGTCTCAAACGCAACTCGTCACGTCTGTCTGACAGGTCAGCTGATTGGGATGGGATGCGTACATTTTACTCGTCTTATCACTACGGATCAGTATGCTACTCTTCTGATGATCCTAGTGCTTGTGCCGCTGCTGTCGCAATCTTAGTTTTTGTGCACGGTGCATGCCGCTGGATTTTCTAACCGCACAGTACGTCACAAGCTGAAATATCATCCCCATTCTCTGGTTACGTGGCACTCCAATACTGTGCTATTTCGTAGAAAAATCCTTCTACATATTGAAATTTGATTGAGTGACCTACTTGCAGAAGTGTTTTCAACATGGGTACCTTTAAAAAGCGCGTCTATTTCCACCTTAAAGGCCGGCAACGTGCCTGTAGCTTCTTTGGTGTTACAAGGGACCGTGTGGACCGTTGGTGTTACAAGGGACCGTGTGGTGGTGATCTCTCGCTATCAGGTGACCCGTACGCTTGTTTGCTTTGTCTTTTCAATCTTCAGTATCAACAGAATCTTCTGTTTCCCTCTTTCAGCTAAATTATTAGAAAATTGCTTGTTGAGTAGCGGAACTCAATGCCGTGTAAACTATAAAAAGAACCTATCTACCTATTCACGCCGCCGTCGCCCCTACTGAGTATTGATATGAGTTATTATCGTATTTACATCGTATATAACGATGTCATCGCAGATGATTATTATACAAGAAGTAAAAACAAGCTGATTACTCCTAGTTTTCGTCTTCAAAAACTTAATAAATCTTATATTGGACATGGTACACGTATCTATAATAAAATTTCACAAGTGATTTTAGACATGCCACTACAAAAATTTAAAGTGATAGTTAAAAATATATTGTTGGGCAAAACCTATTCGTCAATCCAAGATTATTACCACGGTAAAAGTGCTACTGGTACACACTCAGAAGGCTAATTATTTTATACCGCTTTCCGACCTGGTGGTAGCTAATGGCCTAATTGAATAAAGAATATTTTGATTTTGACATGTTTAAGGTAAATGTTAACGAACAAACGAACGAACTATATTTGGACGTAAAGTGGGTTTCAAGACAATTAATAAATTAGCGCAAATGTTGTTATATCGTATACTTCAAAAAAATTTACATCCGCGGCAAAACATATTTTCTTAAATATTATATTATAAAACATATAGTTTTTAAACTTTCTCAATTCTTCTTTTAATTATTGAGGAAATAATGCAAAATTTATTTTAAGTAAATACCTAGGAGAAGATAGAACTACAGAATAATGCATATTTTAGAAACTTTTATTTTATATAACCTGCTTCGTGGATGACAAAGTTGTAGCTTTGATGGATAACATTAAAACTTTACACAAATATCAATAAGCCGTGTGAGGAATCTTTACAAATATATTAAGTATATTTAATTCCAATACATGTGTCCTGTTAAGCAAATGTGCGGCGTTAAGTTCCGCAATTTATCCCGTAGTGTTGAAATCGGTAAAGCGGAGAGTGGAGTATAGGTACAGTAGACCCCCCTGCATACCCTCCTAATGTTGAATACAGCGAGAAGCTGAAAAAATTAACAGTCATTAATGTGAAAACTCTTTCAAATATACAAATATAATTAAATTTTACGGCAGTAATTTTGGCGCATATAACTACATTTTAATTAATTCATTAAGGTTTAACGAAGTGTTCATGAGAATTTTTCAATTTGGAAAGCATAATATTATGTATAACCATTCAAACCAAGTATCTGTTATATAGATAACATTTTAACTATTTATTAGTTTTTAATTAAATCTTTTTTGCAATACATGAAAACATATAGTAAAAGATAGAAATGCAGATATTTTGTATTTAGTGATATTTTCCTATATTTTAATGAGATATGCGAAGACCAGCGAAATTAAAACTACTATACGAGCCTTCCTGAATCATCATACATGGTCATATACTCCCAACTGTTTCAAACAAGAACGGTTCTCGTGTTGAATGGTACTCTTTTTAAACTGTGACACCAACGTACATTTTAAATATACCAGACGGAATTTTATAAATATTAAGAATAATGCTTACTACGTGATGACATTTTTATCTGCACAGTATAAAAATAAAAGTTCTCTATGTTACGTATGTAATTGCTTAAGTAACAGTTTTTTAGAATATATATGAAAAATAATAAAAAATCGCCTTTTAGAATTAGTCGTCCATGTATAAATGACTTACGCACGGTGTGGTGAGTGATTTAATTCTAGCTGAAATATAAAAAGCGCTTTTGAAGTTAGAAGGTTTATTAAAATGTGATTGCTAACAACACTAAGGAAAAATATTGAATAATAAATGTAATTATATATCTATTTTAAATATTTTAATATAAGTTACACAAATATTTTAATATAAGTTACATATATATTTACTCGTAGCTTTGGACAAGGTCAATTTATCAAGGCCAGACATGGGACATATTTTGGGCCTACTTTACCGTGTAACTGAGTCAGTTTATTTTTAAGTAAAAAACTGAACTGACTTTGGCCTTTATAATGATTTTACCGTAGACTTTTAATATATTTTACTTATTAATAAGACATACTGATAAAGATTTATTTTATAAAAAGAAACTTAGTGATTCGTTGTTTTACAGTTGCTTCATATCTAAGACAGAATTAGGGTGACAGAACTTTAAAAATAAATGACATAGACCAAAAATTCAACTTTATGTACTTTTGGCGATGATCCAGTACAGTTGAAATAAGAGGATGACAATATTTCAATATATTTATTTAAGATACGTATAAAAATAGGAACGTAGCGGGATTTGAACCCGCGCCTCCTGGAAACCGTCCAAACTTGGACGGTGGCGCTGGTTCAAATCCTGCTCTGTTCAAATTTTTATACGTTATCCAAATAAGTACATTTCTTTTCTAAATTTGAGTGAACACATTAAATAGGTAAAAATATTTCAAAATATTGTCATTTGTGAGCAGTATAAAATAATTTATAGGCTTACTCCGATACTAAGCTCGCGCTAAAACGTATTTTAATATACAAAAAGTATGGACGTAACAATTTAATTTAAAAGAAGGTCCACGTAAATTTTGCCTTTCATCTTTAAAAGAAGCTGTGTTAATAAAAGGTTTCATTATATTTATTATTTTATAAAGCTCATATAGTAATGTGTCTATAGTAAGAGATATAACTGAGATGCCATCGTAGCTTAGTTGAATGCCTGATGTTTTTGAGAAAGTTATTATCTTTAAATCATTGCATAAAATTTAATTTAATTTTAATATTTTCGTTTCTCTGTTGTGTAGAGCAATATCCGATATAAAATATTCCCAACATGTTTGAAAAAAAAACAGAGTGACTAATCTCTTTGTGCTTTCTATCTATCTCATATTTAATGAATATAAAGTTATTAATAATCTAAATACTTGAGAATACTAACTTAAAACCAAGTGTGTTGTTCCTTGGTTTAAATGACTTTTGGAGTACAAAGTAATTCACCTAAAGGCAAAAGAAACTAGGACGGGTCCTAAAATATATTAAATTATTTATAGCATGGTCACCATGCTATCTCAAGTCGTTATTTACCAGGCGGTCTGAACCAGAGCTCCGATTACCTGTTATGTTAGTAGGAAAACCGATCGATCTCATCTATCGCCGTAAGATCAAATGTGCAATTCCTCCTTTGCAATCTCTAAAATTTAATACGAGTATATTGATATGTTGAAAATATTAAAGTTTCAATTTATTCAAATATATTGTAGTCACATTATAACTAAAACGTTTATATTATATGTAGAAGTTCAAATATATAGTTGCTTTAAAGATCATTTGATCTTTCTGACCTCAGAGTTCTTGTATATAGTACAAAATTACTAAATGTCTTGAAACACAATATTGAATGTCAAAATATTATATAAAATACTCTAATGTGAGAGGCTTCTTACTACCACTACTTTGATTACTTCGGTTCTCTACTTTCCGTTTAATTGTAGAGTTGTTGTTTATGTATTGTTGAGTTGCGTAATTTAACGCAGCGTTTTACATTTACTAAAGTGATAAAAAAAATTACATTTCGTTTTCTCAAGTAGGAGAAGAATCAAAACAAGTACGAGAGAAGAATTCAATCTAACCCACAACCAAATGATAGGTTGTTTTTTACAGCGGTACGCTTATGCCCCTGCGCTATGAATGCCCTCGTATTACTACTAGTCAATTATTTATCTAAAAAAACATTCACATAGACATATACTGAATGTGACTAAGCTTGCCTTCATACTATATATAGCTACATATAGTATGAAGGCAAGTTTATATAGCCTAAATTTTTATTGATGTATTAAAAGGTGAAAAAATTAAGAATAATTTAAAATCGTATCGTAAGCCAGGAAATCTATTATATTCAAAATATTTCAGTTCAAACATCACGCGCTTATGAATTACGCTTTATGACTTTTACGTTTTTTATGGCACTTTCACTCCACTTTATGGATATTTTATAAGTCATAGTATCGTTAAAAATGAGTGTATATTTTTATATTATGTAAAAAATGTGTTTGTATGTATCGAAAACGAAATAAAAATTGAAACGACTTTTTGGCGTACCTGAAATTCAAGAGGAATGTTTTTTAGCCTTACATTTTATCGTGCACTATATAGTAGTTCAAACATAATGTTCTATCCTTTGCAAACGGAGACATTGCCAATCAACAAATGCTTAAGACAACTTAACGCTGCGTTGTGACTAAGCCGAGGAAATTGATATTTCAGTCCTTGAGTAGGGACTAAGTCACAATCATAGAATTTATGTGTATTAAGTTTTATATTAACTTATTTTATGTTTTTTTATTATATCTCCACATACGAAAGAAAAAATATATATCATTTATTTTATTATCAAACGCCTTACAATTATTTTTTTAATAAAATTCGTATTTATTTCTATTAATAAAGTTGAAATATTGAGGCGATACATAATACAATATTTTTTTTTAAATATTTCACAAAGAACGAGATAAATTAACTAAATATACTACATCAATAGAAAAATATATATTTTTTAATAAAATTTAAAGGAATATATATTATATAGATTTAGTAAATAGGCAAAGCGTGGCTCAGAGTTCCGCAATCTCTCAAGTTCGGGGAAAAGTGGTAAACAAGACGTGTCTTGTTATTTATAACGTTTTTAATTATATTTAGATGGGGAAATGGGAACTAATCGTTCGTGACAAGGACAGTGACGTATTGCTTACATCAGTCAAGTGGAACTAATATCAGAGGCACAGGTGACGGCCGACATATGTATGCAATTACTATTTACGTATAGTATTTGAGGATAACTGGATGATTAGAATTGAATATTGGAATATTGGTTACCCGGACCCGGAAGTTGCTATGGCGATCTTTCCTCTTATACGTAACTTATCTTTATACATGTTTCTTTTTTTTCTTTGTTATATAATAAAAATATAATTATAGACACCATGTATATAAGTATATTTTTATTATCATTCTATATAGCTTCACGTTGTACATGAAGCGTTACGTGTAGAGCGGCGGAAGTCAACATCACACTTTACATTGTTACCAGAGTGAAGAAATTAAAATATTTTCCACGAGTGGGGGTCGAACCCACAACCTGTAATGTTTACAGTTTTTACGCTCACGTCACGACAGGTTTCAATGGAAATTATAATTTGAATAATCCGATATATATGGCGAGGTGAATTTGAAAATCCCAGATATTCAAAATACACAATCAGCTCGTTAAATGTAACATATTTTTCCTTGGTCATGTTTTATATGATATAGATAGATAATTTAAGAAAGAAACGTATACAATACACACCCCTTCTTTCTCTTTCGAGACTAACCTGTTTATGTTATACTGCCAGTATACCTGCTTCCGGGTTTTACCCCGGTTGCAGGGACCATTGACAGGTCTGGCCTCCTACCACTTACGTGGTAGTCCTTCAAAGGGAAGTTACCACGCGCAACTTCTAATCATCAACCCGAAGGAAGGCAGTCTTCGATCACGCTACCTCCTCTCCGGAAGAGGTGCCGCAGCTGTAAGGCACGAACTTCCACCATAGGAAGAAGCACTCGCTCACATCCTGTACGCCATCCGGCATGCTCGTGATACCTCGCTGAGGGCGCCAGAGAAGCTGACTACCAATCTCCAGTTGGAACCGGAGTTGTTAATGGCACACTCATTTCCCGACACGCGTGTTGCGTGTCTAGCCATTGGCCTATAACCGGCTGCTTTGGATCCAGGTCTATCTCCCGTCTCTCATGCTAAGCAGGCATATACCCGAGCTGCAGCAGCCAACCAGTACTTAGGCCACCACTATCGGTCGCTCCAAACCGCGGTAGGTCCACCAGGCAGCCCTTCGCCTTAGGCCGGTGAAAACACTAACTTGCTGCGCGCGGAGCTGAGCGCCCGGTGACAACCCAGCACTTATACGATACAGATAAAACTTTGTTAATTTCAAAGCACTAGTAATGACGTATTACTATCGTTTGACGAACCGACGGTGGCGCCTGCGGTGGGATTGGCCGTCAGCTTTAATTAACATGCTCAGAGATCCTTTGTCCTTGTATTGTATTTAACGGTGGCTGCACTCCCTTATTTGTGAAAGATTTTAATATAGATTCATTTTTGTGATAGTAATTAATTTCTGGCTTATCTGTAAACGTGACATTGCGTAGTGTAGTTTATTTAATTAAGATAAACCATTTATACAGTGATTTATATATATAAGGAAAAGTTATTTAGAAATTATTTTGTTAAAGTCGATATAAGCCAAAAAAAGAATAAAATCTTCCATTGCCTAACATTCAATAAATCTTAAAAGGGCGGAAAGTAAATACGTGGGCGAGCTAAGGCGCCATTTCATTTTATCAGCTGCTTAATTCTTATATTAATGAAAAGTATCTATCAAGTTGAATGGAATGTGTTATTAAATCGACATTCATTATTTCTTACATTTAAGCTGATCTGTTATGGTTTTTCATCAGATGTTTCGGATCTTCTCGTCACACTTCGTATCTTTTGTTACGAAGGCATTTTATTATTTCTTATAGTTTAGCCGGACCGCTACGGTTCTTCATGATGATATTCAAGACCAAATATAGACTAAAATGTTAATTGATTTTTTTTTAATTAAACTTTATCCCGTAGTTAGAAGGATAGGCAAACTGATTCTAGGAACCTAGTTTTAAGATAATCTGTTCCCATTAAAACATTTGCGTTCCCATTAAAATGCTTGCGTCTCGATTATTCGATAGTGGGGAACTATCCACTATCCATTTCTCGAAATATTTATTGAGAGTTCACTGGCGGAACTAAATGCTGGGCTTTGATTTATTACCAGAGTGATGAAATTGCAATATTAAATATTCCATTGCCCCAAGCGGAAATCGAACCCACAACCGTCGCGTTTACAATCACACTCTTGTGCCACTGGGCCATGACAGCCTCAATTTTACCTATAGCATTATATCAACTTAATAGAGAAACAGAATGATAAAGTCCTTTTATTATTGTCTATTGACCAAGCTATATATAAAAGATGATAACGAAAGACAAAATAATGAATACTTTATACATGCCCACAACAAAGACATTTGCTCGTAGCGCGAGTAATTGATTGTTAGTTGCATTGTTACAGACTTTTATTGTATTACCATTTTGCTTCACTTTTTGATGAATTTTGAATAATGTTGAAACTTTGAATTTACTGGAAGGTTATGTCATCGAGTAGCGATTTTTATTTTATTGAAAAAAGAGTAAAAACGACTTAGAATAGGATCACCCTGGTACTGATGGTGCCGTAAGAGGCGACTAAAGTACGTGTGGGAGAGTGACTTTGTCAGCAATGGCAACACACATGGGCAGACTCGACCGGATTATTACCACCCCCGGCACTTAAAATCAGCTTTAAGTAGTTGTGGCTTTGGCCGCTGCGTTCCGAATTGGGTAATGCCGCGCCCCGGTGCCCATACACCTTATAGACTGGCAAAGCACCTGTAGCTCCTCTGGTGCTACACGGCGCCGTGGGCGGCGGTGATCACTTACCATCAGGTGACTCGTACGCTCGTTTGTCGTGTCTTTTCCATAAAAAAAGTATCGTAAGCTGATAAATGGTTTTGAAATATTGCTTGCTTGCTGATAAAAAAATTAAAATATAAATTGTAATTGAAGAAAGGTAATAAGGCAAAGCGCGGCGTTGAGCTCCGCGACTTAACACGCAATGCCTCAAATTCGGCGGAAAGTGGGGAACGGAAATGGAACAGTGGTCTTAAGGAAATGGAACAGTGGTCGTGGCCTACCCTGCCTGGTGCGGGATACAGCGTGAAGCTAAAAAAAAGAAAAAAAAAATGATTAAGAAAAGCACAATAGGCGGTATTTTTGGTATACACAGGGAGAAAATAATTCCGATTTAACACTCTTTATGTTATGACGTTGCTGTTGCTCTTTGCCTGACAAATTTAAAGGAAAGTCAATATTTAATACACACCTATATTCATTATTATGCATTAGAGGTTTAAAGACACTTGTAAAATTAGATACTGTCATATTTCACCTCCCACGACATTAAATAAGTCTTTAAGGTTATAATATCCATACTCGCATCTCTAAGGTGCAAAGGCGTAAAGTCTTGGGGCTCAGCCAATTTGATTTGTTGTTGACATTTGAAATGCATGGCAAACTTTGTGAAGGCATTAAGGATTCTTTTGTCTAAAGAATTGTATAGAAATATGAGTCAATTTCTACGGGATATTAGTTTTCAAATATTTTCATATTTTATTTTGATCAAGTGCTGAGAAAATTGAATCGTATATTACGTATTCGAGCTGTGAAGTTCTTTTAAAAAATATTTTAAATGTTGTTAAATAAAATAGCTTTTCTCCATTTTATTTACTCTTCGGATGTTAAAGGCCACAAACGTGCGACTGTAAGCGTGACACGCAGTATGTTTTAGGAGAAAATAAATATTACATATTTTCACTTCTTCGCTCAGGTAACAAGGCAGGGCGCGGCTTTGATCTCCGCTACTCAACTCACAATGCCTCAAATTCGGCGAAAAGTGGGAGAATGGAACGGAGTGTCTTAAGACTAGGCTCCCAAGTTCCATTTGCTTACACTGCCACGTGCAGGATACAGCGTGAAGCTGATAAAATTTTCCATAACGCTACATTGGTATCATATTCATTTGTATATTTTAATGCCAGAACCACAATAAATAACCAAAAATACTAAACAGAAAAAAAATAAAAACTAAAGCAAACAGTCCTTTTCTAAAGCACTTTCCAGATGCTTTTCTAAGAGAAATGTATATTGTATACATATAAAATATATATACAACGACTCTCTTTAGTGTAGAGTACCGTAACAGGATACTCTCGGGGGACGGTCTCGGGCACGCACGGCGAAGCGACTCGTAGCAAGTCGTCGTAATTTCTTTCTCATATAAATATTACATGCTCCTTGCATAGGCTTAGATGGAGTTGTACGTTATATTATGTTTTTATTTTAATTATATTTTATTCTTTAATTAATATCCATTACAGAAAATTTATATAAAAAAATAATTACAATTTATTACATTTTTTAAATTTTAGTATCCTAATTTTATCTGAAACTAATGGTTTCAATGTTGTTTTATTATAAAATTAATATTATCTTCACACATATTTTGCATCAAGAAAATACATACATTAGTAGTCATAAGTTTATTATAACCTATGTCTATTTTAAAGTAAAAAAAAATCCAAATAGGAACAACGTAGTTGAAGTCAAGTTACAAGAGTGAGAAAAATGAAAATATTAAATTTATTTCCTCGGGAATTTCGTGTGGTTCGAATCCACAACCTTTCCCTTTAATAGTCACTCACATACTTAAGCGTAATATTATTAATATATTCACACATTCTTAATGTAAATATTTTCTTGCACATTGCAATAGACTAATGTTATATTGTGATAAATGTAGGTACCTCAAATACTAATTTATACATAATACATTTAAAAATGGTTTTTCAACCGAGACTGAAATAAGCAATAAGCGTAACTATTTATACAAAGAAATACCCCTATACAACTTAAATAACAAATTAAACCGGACCAATCGCGTATATTTAAATTTAAATATTAGGAAACCAAGGATTCGAATACTTTGCAGTGGTCCGTGGGCACGGGCTACCTGCGAACACGGTATACTGCATATATAAAATTGTGAAATGATCTCATACTTGTTCAATATTTTACAAAGCGAACGATTTCATTCTAAAACTCTATTGTACGTCACAAAGTTTACCTTTGCAATATAAATGTTAACCGCCTTATTATTTATTTCCCTATTATATGCAATTTTCTTGGTCTCTAGTTCCGACCTTTGTAATATATTCATGAAACTACTGGCGTTTTACTATAATTTAGAGAACTGGCTATATTTTTAATATTCTTGAAAGTAAGATACATTGCAAGGAGCAAATTTGGATGATGAAATTTGAAATTGAAAACATTTTTGTGTTTTAATTTTAGTTAATGTTAGTTGCATGATGTATTATTTAGGTGATATTATTAATAATATCATGAAAATTCAGAAAAAAATAATAGCATATGAGTGGTTGGTTTAATTTCATAAACATATCTTCCATAAGCATAAGCTTTAACGTTACGAGTTGTTGCTTCCATAACTGCCTTACTGTAGGAGTTAGAGACAAAAAATGGACTTATCGCTATTTCGTAATACTATATTAATAACAATAGACCATTTGTAATGTTTTTTTTTAATATAAATATAAATTTCATTAAGTTGTCATTAACTTTATGTACTCGGCAAATAAAGTTGACACACTTAAGTTAGCGTAGTTTGTAGGAACGATAATTGTGCGTTCGATTTCAAACAGGCCAGGGTTAACGGGGTCTGGGAACAAGGCAAAGTACGGTATTAAATTCCCTTCCTCAACACGCAATATTCCTTCTTTTTTTATGGTTAAGACACGGCACGGCCCCGTACAGCACCAGAGGAGCTATAGCTGCGTTGTCGGTCTTTAAAGTGGATGGGCACCGGAGTCCGGCATTACCCAATGCGAAAGACAGTGGTCAAAGCCACTACTTAACGCTAGTTTTAAATGCCGGGGATGGTAATAATGTCTGCCCATGCGTATTGCCATCGCTGACAACGTCACTCTTCCACACGTACTTTAGTCGCCTCTTACGACATCACCAGTACGAGGGTGATCCTATTCTAAGCCGGAATCACATGGATGAACTCCTTTAGAGTACTTGCGGGATATGATATGATATATTATATGCTAAAAAAATTTGGCAATTTATATCTATTTGATTTTAACTATTTTATTATGTTATAAAGACAAGAGTTATAATAAAGTATGAAATTAATACTGTCTTTAATCATTTATTTATTATATAAATAATTAATCAAATTATTTTATTACTTAATTTAAAGATAAATAAATGTTTATAATAATGCCACGGCGCAGTGGCACAGGCTGTAGACTGTAATACACGATGATTGTGGGTTCATTTTCCTCGGTGTGGTGAAAAGAAAAAACGCGACGTAGAGTTTCGCAATTCAACACGCAATGTTTTAAATTGGGCGAAAAATGGGTAACAAAAATGTCATAATAAGAATGGGCTGCCTTAATGCTAGTTTCCCTCTGATTGATCTGGTATGTGGGGGATGTTGTGTGAAGTAAAAAAATATTTTTTTGTTTGAATACCTTTTCTAAATGCTAAGCTGCTTTTCACAGGTTAGATATGTACTAATTTCCTCATATCATAGGAATCTGCAACTTCGACAATATACCTGTACATCATACATACGTTTTATATGCAATTTGTTAAAATATTGTTTACTCTGTCAAATTAATATAGTAAATTTATATTGAAATGACTACAATCGAGTATCGATTGACAGTGATATTGGCTGCCAAATGTATCGGACGTATCAACGTATGGAATGTATCGAATTGATGAATCTGTCGATTTATGAGTACAGTTTGATTAAGTGACGAAAAGAAAAAGAAATTCTTAAATACATTTACATGCAATAAGGTGTTTGTGTTTCGCTTTTAATGTATAATTTAAATGAAACAAATTTGACTGTATTAATCTCGTATATTGAGTGTTATACATTTTTGAAATCCCGATCCTGAAGTTTCGAACGAACACTTTACAGCAGTCCGTGTTCACGGGTAGACTGAAGTTAGTTGTGCTAATTATTATATCAAACTCCCACCAACGATACATAACAAACTTAATTGCCTCGCGTACTGCCTAGGATTCTTGCAGAATGAGCTAACTGGTAAAGTCAGTCGGGTTGTCTGAGTTTGAGACTTGAACTTTAGTGTGGTGAAATTGAGTGTAGTATTTCGTAAAGTTTTTAATTCAAATAAATATTAAGTCAGATTAAATTTAAATAAAAAATACAATCAATTTTTAAAATCAACCAAACCCATAACCAAAAATTAAATGTTTCACTACATTTCACATTTTAGTATAGTAAGTATTTGTTTTTTATGCAGTATCTTATGAGATTTTGACTTTTAAATATTTTTTCAATAATATTTAAATTTTTATTCTGCAAGTGGCAATCAACTTAAGTGCTCTGGAAAATAGTTCCAATAATACCAGAAGCTTTAGTCTCAAACAACTTATGGTCACAAACAGTCAAGTATAGGTTTATTTTAAAGTTTTGGACCAATTTTTTAAGCTTCTTGCTGTGTTCCCCACGTGTTAGGGTAAGGAATTTTTACGTTATCGGTTATTTCATTTCTTTTTTATTTATTATTTTTTTTATTTTAACGAAAACTTTAGTAACCTATATAATTTTAATATTTTACTTAAGTTTTGTAAATAATTTGGCATTCTCTTGAAGCTTAATGAAGCAATTAAACTAAGTGCTTAGTATATAATCAATGATAGCTTCACCAATGCCGTCTAATGCAATGAGCTCGCGCTCATCGGTCGATCCTTTACTTATATATGTGCTTTCCGGCGTAATGGAGCTTTATTAAACAATACGATATTACTTTATCGGGAAAGATACTGAGATTTTTTTATTATATAACGTGAAGGAAAATACCTAATATTATAAAGTTCAAAAATTTGTTTGGTTGAATGCACTAATCTCCAAAACTACCGGTACCCGGTACTAAGAGTATTAGTATGTAACTATTTGTTATACATACCAATCTAATAATATCGGTATTATAAATTTGAAAGTGCAAAGTAATGTACTTTTTTTATAAACGAGGAAATGA
>DWMZ01001793.1:0-15456 GCA_018249855.1 Eueides tales michaeli
ACGCAATTGGGAGATCTGTATCTGACTATCATCTCATTTTATTAACCGACTGCAAAAAAGGAGGAGGTTCTTAATACGTATGTTCCTCAGATTACTCGAAGATGGGAAAACCGATTTTAAAAAAAACGTTTTTTATCGTTGGAGTTACACAAAGATAATTACTGTAGGATTATTTATCTTAAATAGTTCTAAATAAAAGTCCGCGTCAGTATATATCTATCTCTTATGTGTAAGTCACTATGACCAAAATAAAGAACGCGGACGAAGTCGCGGGTAACAGCTAGTAGTCTATACTCCTTTCTTCCGTAAATTTTTTGTTCATTGATTTCGCCTAAATGTCCCTGAATACGCAATGTGATGATTGGGGAAAATAAACGCCACGCTTTGACTACGAGAGCGGTAACATAAAGATATTTTATGAATGGTAGTCGAAGGTAGAACTGTTTTAATGATATATGCATCTCAATCAATTTAAATACTAGTTAATCGTCTATATATTACTGGTAAATTTAAAAGATATTTCGTGTTGAATGGCGGAACATAACGCCGTAACGAACGAAATTAAATAATGTGTTATATTCATTGGAAGAAATCGTTTTTTTTTACTTTAGCAGCGTAACTCACATAAAGCAGAGCAAGCAATGGGAATGCAATAGTATTAACACACTCCGTTACTAATATCTATTATATTTAGTTTTTCTTTTATTCAGTTTACTTTTCGAGTATTTCTTAGTAACATACATAGATTGATCATATTAATGCGAATACTTTTAATATAATAAGCTCCATGGATGATACATTAGTGATATCAATATATTCCATATGTATGAAATACTTTTAACGATGATTGATTTATATTAAAAAAAATATTAAAATTCAGTATATTATTTTGTTTTCAAGTTTCTGTCGTGGCACGGTGGCACAAGCGTGTAAACGCGACTCTTAACACTAGGTTTCCAAGTTTCCTCTGCCAATCCTGCCACGAACAGGATATAGCGTGAAGTTCTTATGTTGTCGTTAAAACGTAGCATCTAAATACTAGGAGCAAGCTCATAGATAGTACACTCAATTTATTAGTTACTAGTCAATGTAAGTAAACTGTTGAATGACGGCCGTGTGATTTCGGTTTAGAATAGGATCACCCTGGTACTGTTGGTGTTGTAAGAGGCGACTAAACTATGTGTGGGAGGGTCACGTTGTCAGCAATAGCAACACGCATGGCAGACTCGACCGGATTATTAACACCCCCGGCATTTAAAACTGGCGTTAAGTAGTGATTTTGGTCACTGCGTTTCGCATTGGGTAATGCCGGCCCCGGTGCCCATCCATATTGTGGACCGGCAACACACGTGTAGCCCCCTGGTGGCCATGGGCGACGTTGATTACTTACCATCAAGTAACCCGTACGGTCGTTTGCCGTGTCTTTTCAATAAAAAAAGAAATGACGGAATTCATACCAAAAGAGATAACTAAATATGCATTTCCCTGATGTCCTCTGGAAACGTCGATAACGTCGTTACAGTCAAATATATCGAGACTCTATAAAATATCTTCCACAAAACATACTTGTTACATTACCGACTCACGTTTTCGAACAAAATATTGAACTTTTCTTTCTCATTTCATTAATAATTTTACCAAAGTACATTATCTCGATAAAAATTTAATGTTTTTTAGAATAATATATATTTCAATAAATAACGGATAGTGATTGGGCTATTACGGCGTACCGACACAATCATACTGTAAAGAGAAGGGAAGAGCATAGTAGATAGTACTATGCTACTGCACTGTCTCGAACTTTGTGATAAATCTCTATCTTTTCTGTCAAATCCGGGAACTAAAAATATGAAGCGTAAAGCTAAAAAGAATTAATTAAAATCATTAATGGTTTATAATTATTTTAATCTCAAAGACTTAAAATATTTTCTTTATATTTTTCATATATAATGAATATATTTTTATTAAAAATATTTAAAAATATGAAGTAATAAGTAAGGTAACTATTTTATTTTTTTAATATTTGAGGCCTGCTATAGTGCAGGAGCACAAGCATGTGACTGTAAACGAGATTTTTTGAGTATTCGATCTCCACTCGAGGTAATGAAATATTTAATAATTTCAATTTTAGTATTGCATATTTTTATTTCTTCGGTCTGGTAACAAGAACAGCGCGGCGCGGCGTTGAGTTCCGCCACTCAGCACGTAATGCCACAAATTTTACGGAAAGCGGGGAACGGAAAAGGTTCCCAAGTTCCCTCTGCCTACCCTGGTATTTTCGAGACAAAACGTGAAGTTGAGTGAGTATTTTTTAAATAAAACACGTCCCTAACCGTTGTAGTATAGAATGAGTATTTGAACCTTGGCAATGGTTGCTAAGAGACTCCCATTAATACACTTATACCACTCTCCGGAGAATTCTGGGGGTTTAGTAGTACGTCCCACTAATGATAACAGAAGCAATATTTGCATCGACAAACCTTGTCGGCGTTGAGACATAGCAGGTGACTGTAAAAGCGACATATAACCTGTCGCTTTTACAGTCACGTGCTCTAGAAATTGAAATATTTAATATTTTCCTTTAAACTTTGAACATTTTCTCATTTCTATGCTGCGCTATTAAGACGCGGCGTTGACTTGTGACACTCAATGCGTAATGCCTCAAATTCAGCGGAAAGTGGGGAGTGTGTTTATAATAGATTAACAAGTTATCTGCCTACCCTGCCATGAGCGGAATAGAACGTGAAGCTGAAAAAAAATGATAAAAATATGCAATTTTAAGCATAAATATTAAAGAAGACTTATTTAATTTTATACTTTCATCACGAAAAGAAATTCTAACATTCTAATTTTAAAATAAATATTGAGATATTATACTCAATAATAAAAGCAATCTGATTGAAATTTTCATAAATCTGCCCTTTTCAAACGAGTCAAACGTAAGAGCCATTTAATTTAAACAGAATTTTCATATCTAATAGCTACTTATAAATTACTCGAGTTATCTAGAAAATTTTATAAAGAAAATAAAATTGCTAAAAGGATATATATTTTAGATGTCTCTACGATTCGATTTTCAGCGCATTCTTCTAAATTAATAAAATATTCTTTTTTCAATTAAAACTTTACAAGAACTTTTGATTCGTCAAGTTACATAGAAATCTCCGTAGTGTCAGTCCTACAGGAAGGTACCACTGGTACGGAAGGCGAGTCTGCTGAGAAGAGCCGACAGGAAACTCAACAGTTTAAAAATACAATTTACGATAAATGTTTAAACTATTTATAGCTTCCCAATTGGGAATCAACAGTAATTAATCCCACGCACGACTATCAATATAGTAGTCTTGGATAAGATAATAAACTTTTTCTATTTATATTGTATTTTAACCTTCTTCTTTAAATTGTTGAAGTTGCTTATCTAAAATAACTTGTGTTTTTTTTACATACGTGTATCATATCCCATAAAATATTTAGTAACATTGCATTTAATTCATTAAAGTATGCAATCAGAATCAATGATCCCAACTAGTTTGCTTTTCATATTTTTTTTTAATTTCTTCTAATTTTACTTAAGTATCTATGTTAAGCTGTTATATTTCCATTAATAATAAGTATCACTATTAATTTACTATGGCGATGCTGTACTATAATTTAATTAATGACAGCATTGTACGTTATGTTTATTTAACTATATTATTTAAGAAACCTTGAGATAAAAGGTAAAAAAAACTGGAAAGAGTTACGGGTTATGATAGATATTATTAATGGACTTAATATGTATACTTATAATAAATCGGTAATGAATCACTGTCTGTACATGGAGGATATATTAAAATCAGTTTGTCTGTTTTTCTGCTTGTCTGTTTGTCAGTTTGTCCGTTTGTCCGTTTGTCGGTTTGTCCGTTTGTGCGCCTGTGCGTTTGTCCGTTTGTCTGTGCGTTTGTACAGGCTAATGTCATAAACGGCTGCCTAGTTCAGATGCTCTATTATACTTTGTTAACCTTTCCTTCACATTTAGTGTTTGCTTTATATAAAAAGTTTAAAAAGAAAAAAAAGATACGTTAATTTTAATTATATAGTTCAACAAAATTACTACAAAAATTTTATTAAATTAGCTTAAATTTTAATTTCAATGTATAAATAGAAAGACAATACCTATTAAAATGATAATGTTATTGCAACAAGAAAGAAGTTAAAATTAGTATATAAAATAGTGTAATTCAAGCGGATAAACCTGCGGTCAGGTCGCTATTGTACATATCTATTTATTTTTTAAAGTTAAGCAGCACTATAAATATTATAAATATAAAATTAATTAAATATTACACGTGAAAGAAATTGAATTTTGAAAAGGATTCAAATCTATAGAAATGTTATATTATCAATTAAGGTTTCAAAGACTTTGTTTTGTTTGTTTTTATTTTGTCTCAAGCCCGAATGATTACACTTTATGTTATAAAATGGGTGGTATTTGATAAATTATTTTACCCCGAGAGATCCAGAAATATAATTTTCATATTTGCTGTAAATTTCAGAATTGATTTAATTGAAGTAAAAAGTTGTCCATAGGTATAATTTTAAAAACATAACACACAATTTAATCTTGAATCTGTTGTAACGTAAAGGACACAAGCGTGCAATTGTAAACGTAACCTTTTTTGTGGGGACTAAGGTTATGGTTTCTTAAGGAAACAAAATATTTTTGTTAAACAAATATAAAATGAGAAACGTAACAAAACCATATCTTGGTTTATTATGAAATATATTGTCAGATTAGTATAGTGTATATACTCGTATATATACAGAATATCGCAACCTTGTGCTTAATGTTTTTTGTCATTTACAAGTTCTTTATTTTTAAAACAACGCGAGGCATGTATACGCACCATAACTGCGCCATATTGCTTTAAATTTCACATCCTTTCCACTTCCACCCCAATTAATTTCCATAAAAAATGCTCTTGGGGTTAAAAAATAATATTAAAATACACAGAATTTTTTTTAATCAAAAGGTTCCCACAGCCGCAAACAGAACCGTTATTTTATTTAATCAGTGGAATCGAGTTATAATTTTATTATGCCAGCACAATAATATTAATATTCAATCAGTCTTAATTTACTTTACCACTGTAAGGGAATTAACAGAGTTGCTTTACATTAATTAAAAGGGATATAAAATAAATGGTACCAACATTCGGTAGATTTGTATGAATTAGTTACGTTTGCTACAGTTGGAAATGAGATGGGTAAACAAAAAATATTTTACTTTGTTAGGCAATAAAGGAAGAGCAGAAATACCAAATAACCTAGGAAATATCAAATAATAACCACGGAAATATCAAATAACTAACAAAGAAAAATAGATTTTAAAGTAATAAAATATGTTTGTGGTATAACGAAGTATTCTTAATTCTTAAAATTAGGTTCCCAGGTTCCCTTTACGTTATGTATTATCACTTCTTATGTATATATTAGATTTACTCTCTCCTAAACAAATAACTACATCTCGCTACTACTGGTAAAAGCACAAAGAGGGATGTTGAATTTACCGAATCATGCAGGTAAAAGTAAGCGAAAATCAAAAAACGAGGAATCTCTAGTCTTGGATGCATAACGATAGGAGACGAGATACGTAGTAACTTGTCTCCTACTTTTATTATATGCGATATGAATTGAGGAGCTATACAATTTTATTTTCAAGTTCACTATAATATTGATTAATAAAGAATTTATATAAAGCCTGTCTTGGCGCAGTGGCAGCGGTAAGCAACAGCAAGCGTGTAAACGCCACAGATTGTGGGTTCGATTCTTTTTCGAGGAATTCGAATAGTTAATATTTCAATTTCTTCGCTCTGGTAAAATGGCAAAGCGCGGCGTTAAGTTCCATCTCTCAAAATGTGATGCCTGAAATCTGGCGAAAAGTGGGACACGGAACGGAGTCTCTTTACACTCGGTTACTCAAGTACAGCGTGAAGCAGATAAAAATTATAAACATTATATTATTATTTATATTATAAAATAAATTATACCACAAATAATTTTATAGCGCTTTTAAAAAGAATTTTCTAACGCTGACTCAGGCGAAAATAATCCACGAATTTCATGGAAAGCCCAATTATGTTGACTTCGCTTTTTCTAACGAGACAAAATACAAGTAACGAGGAACAAAATGGATGAGAATCTGCTTCGCTGAGACTTTTGAGCTAGATGGGATGGGATATTTCAAGAGGAAAAATAAATTTTATAGATAACGCTTAGAATAACATTGTTTTAAAATTTTAGATTGTTAATAAAACCCAAAACTGGGAACATAAAGGGGAACCCACTTTAAGATACCTGCAAGTTCTTAACACCCAATTTAAGAGTAATTAGGTGCGGAGCTTAACGCTGCACTTTGTCTAAATATCAGAGAGCAAGGAAATGAACATACGAGTAAGTTACAGTGAAACATAATACTACTGTGTTTGATTTTAACATTTTTTTGATCTTTAAATTGCTTTGCTAATTAAATATTTTCTAATTTAATTTTAGTATAAAAGAAGATGTCCCTATCTATCCGCCATATATCAAAAAGTATTTAAGGTTAATAAAGTTAAAGTTGAGAAAGTAAAATACTTAACATTTACATAGTGATCTTTAACAAGCGCGGCGTTGAGTTGTAGTGACGAGAAATAAATGGTCAACCTAACGTTTATATATTTTATAGGCTTCATATTTTCGATTGGAATGGATTGTATTCATTATGATTAATTAATAATTATATAAAAAAATATATAATTATTAATTAATCATATTCTGGACTGAAATTTTTAAGACAATCCACTCGAAATTGATTTATTGACATATTTTAATTGATTAAAAATATCTTTCATTCATTAACCAGCTCGGTGAAGGTCGTCCTATAGCGGGATCCTAAACTACAGATCATATTTCTAAAATAAACAGAAACTTGAAAACAAAATAATGTACTGAATGTTATTATTTTTTTTAATATAAATCAATCATCGTTAAAAGTATTTCAGTAATGTATCATCCATGGAATTTATTATATTAAAAGTATTCGCATTAATATGATTAATCTATGTTTTTTACTAAGAAATACTCGAAAAATAAACTGAATAAAAGACAAAATAAATGTAACATATATTATTAACTTTATAAAATTTTATATTTTGTCTGTATAATTAGTAACGGAGTGTCATAACACTATTGCATTCCCATTGTTTGCTCTGCTTAATGTGAGTTACGCTGTTAAAGTAAAAAAAAAAACGATTTGTTCCTATGAATATTGCACATTATTTAATTTCATTCGTCACGGCGTTATGTTACGCCTTTTAATACGAAATATCTTTTAAATTTACTACTAATATATAAATGATTATTAATATTTAAATCATTGAGATGCATATATAATTAAACAGTTCTGCCTTCGACTACCGAATGGTATGAATATAAATTATCTTTATGTTACCGCTCTCGTAGTCAAAGCGTGACGTTTATTTCGCCAATCATCACATTGCGTATTCAAGGACATTTAGGCGAAATCAGTGAAGTATATATTTAAAGAAGAAGGGAGTATAGACTAAGTGTCTTAGATTTCTATCTACTCTGATATGAAAAAGCGTAAATTTGTAAATTATGACAATAATATTAACCTCAGTTGTTAAAACCTGTTCAGACATTCCTACCTGTCATGCCAAAGGCGAAAGTTGCCATACCCATTTTTTTATTACTTGTTACAAATTATATTTAAATAACCGAATATATTCTTAGTAACATTTCTGCTGAAAATATTCATAAATGTTTTTAATGGCTTACTTTTCTTAAGATAAGAGCCAATTATTAAGATACCTAATTGGGTTCTAAGTTCATTTTCATCATAAAATATTTTTTAGAATTCAAGAAAAATTAGATACGTCAAATACATTTTAATTCTTGTAAAACTAAAAGAAAATGTAGTAGATATACCTTTATAAACTTTTCTATTTTGTCTGTATAATCACCGCTGAAAATTGTCATAGCAAAAGCAGTGTGTCTTAACACTAGGTTCCCAAGTTCCCTCTGCCTATTATGCCCTGAGCGCGATACAATATAAAGCTTGAAAAATATATATATATTTTTATAATTTGTATATTTATGAAATATAAGAGGTCAATGCAAATTATCCTTTGAAGACATACGCAGATTTTTTGGAACTTCAAAAAAAGACCAATTCCGTCATACATACTCTGAGTAATTTTAGTGTGCAAAACAACAATAAAGAGTTTATGAAAGTTCTGTTTCATACAACCATTCAACGCATTAAATTGATATAAAATTCAAAGACTCTTTCATTCACTGAATTTGTAAGTTGTTTTTGTAAATACGTACTATATGTACGTCGTATTTTCAACTTTCAATACCTTTTCAGTGTTTCACACCGATTTTGTGGCCTTTATATTTTGATTGCGACTTATAATAATTGTTTCGAATTATAAATTTCTATGCACTATAGGATCGAACAAAAAAACACAAAATTGATATAAAATAAATAGTATATGAAGATTTGTTATTCTATGTATTCAAGCTTATACTTGTGATACGATAGAATAAACGCCAAAAAATTATCTCTACTTACGAAAAAAATATAAATACCATATTTTATATTATAATCTCTGCTAAGAAAGAAACAAGGCTAGAACCAAGATAAATAACAAAAAATTACAATAGAAATTACTGTTTCACTGCTGAAGATTTTTCTCCCACAAACTAATCTTTGCTTCTATGTTGATAGTTTATAACACCTTGGATCTGAAACAGGTGTCCTTATAGTTATAGTAAAGCGCTAAAAATTTACGCTTTGAGAAGAACGCGCGCGGTAACTGCTTATTCAATAACGTATATGGCAAAAAAAACTAAATGAATTCAACATCAAACAAATGATCTCGACGCAAACAAAGAAAATATGTTGTTTGTTTGTCTATTATATAACACAATGAATGAGAAGACGCTCGCCTATAAAGACTCGACTAAAATTGGGTTGGTGAGCGAAGCGAACAAAGCTAGTTTCCTATAAAATATTTTAAATCAATCGTTTTATTTCTGTAACTTATGACTTAATCCACCCACAAGTATGAACATTTAAACTTTTTTATGACAGAAAATTAGGTAATACTTAAGATAGGATAAAAACAAAGTAATACTAAAGAAAACCCCTAGTTTGAGAAGAGGTCGCGTCAAAAAATAAACGGAAATGTC
Source organism: Eueides tales michaeli (assembly GCA_018249855.1). Lineage (NCBI taxonomy): Eukaryota > Metazoa > Arthropoda > Insecta > Lepidoptera > Nymphalidae > Eueides > Eueides tales. The sequence continues at coordinate 9,238 of DWMZ01001793.1, forward strand.
AACGCTGATAACGCAGGTATTATCTGAAGACCTCAGACAGTATTAGTGAGGATTACGCGTGGAACGATGACTGGCACAGATTTATGGATTGAGGTAGAGAATAACTGAGATTTTTAAAATTATCACATTTTTTTCTTATTTAGAGAATAGAATAAGAAATTAGGATAAGAAATTAAAATCACATTAGGGGCACAAGCGTGTGACTGTAAACGTGACAGGTTGTGGAGTCGAACCCCATTCGAGGAAATGAAATATTTAATATTTTCAAGTTAATTATTTCATGTTTTCATTTGTTCACTCTGGTAACAAGGCAAAGCGCGTCGTTGCCTTGCCACTCACACGCAATACCTGAAATTCGGCGAAAAGTAGGAAATGGAACAGAGTGTTTTAACACTAGGTTCCTAAGTTCCCTCCTTCTACCCTGCCATGTGGGTGATACAGTGTGAAGCTAAAAAATATCAATTGATCTACTGATTTTGTTTGTGATTTGGGCTTAAATTTGGCACTCATTTTACTGTAATGTAATATTATTACATTTTTCTTCAGTTTTGGTCAAGATTTATTGTGAAGTTTTCAATCTGAACAGAATTAAATGTTCTGGTTTTTACATATCGTTATTTTCTTTTCAATATATTCTAGTCGACTTTTGAATAAATAAAAAAATAATTTACAACTAACAAGGTGGTTAATTAAAATATATTCGTAGTTACAAATCACTGTTCCCTTCACTTATTAACTTGCTGCTTGCTATTAATAAATATTGTATCTTGTCCCAGAGGCGTGGGTTCAAATCCCGCTACGTTCAAGTTTTGTACGTTTTCTAAATAAGTATTTATCTTTTTTAAGTGTAGTACTATAAAATCTGTAAAATTAATATGGCATAATTTTTTCTTTAGTGTATATATTTTACTATTGGAATAATTTTTATTATAATATTGTACCAATGCAATAAAACCATTGCCATAATAATTAAATTAATTTCTCGGCTTTTGATCCTCAAGTAAAGGATCTAGCTTGTTTATAAGTTCAGACTGCAATCTTTACTAACAAAAGGCCTTAAATTTTAAGTAAGTCTTACTTCATTATCTGTATTTGTCTTCAATTTTAGAGAATTGAGTTTTCCAAGACTCATTTATGCTTGTCATTTAGATTTAATAGTATTGCTAAATAGTACATATTTTCTTAAAAGATATAACTAAAATGTATATTATATTTAAATTAACAATTTTTTATTTTATCTATTTTATAGAATAAATAAAGAGTCAAAAATTTTGTCATATTCCTACTTTCTTTTTTTCTTGTTTTCGTTTTTGTAGTATTAATTCTTAATTGAAATATATTTTATGCATAAAGGTTGTATACAAATCTAATATTTTTTATTTAAGATTTCGAGAGAAATACTCGTATACACCAAAATATAATTAATACTTTTTGAGAGCGAGTAAATAAAAATACTAAACACTTGATTTCCTCGAGTAGGATTGATTGAACTCACAATGTCACGTTTACAATTATAATCTGATACCTCTGCGCCACACTAGGCATAACGTCGTTACAATAAGTACAATAACGAAAAAGAAAGTAAATAAAAATGTGCCTGTCGTGTCGCAAGAGCTGTCCTCTTGACTGTAATGCGTGACTGTAAATGAGACAGGTTGTGGGATCAATCCACACTGGAGAACACGAAATATTTAATATTATAATTACTTCGCTCTGGTGACAAGGCTTCATTTTTTTATTTATTTTCAGGTGAAGCTGAAAATAAATAAAAAAATGAAGCTATTATCATTCATTATACACAATAACCTTACCTTCCACTAATATAACAAATACAAGGCGATCAACAATAATGTCGATCTACATCGACTCTGCTATCGAGTTGCGACTTATAAGCTTCTGAATTAAAAAGCTCTTTGTGTTTTTATTTGACGATTTTTAAAAACTTTATTGAGTCTCAATTAAAACAGTCTTTTTTTTAGTTTCTTAAATATTTTCATGATATTCTGTAAAGTTATAAATATGTGTATAACAACTTATAACAAAAATGTAAACAAAATTGCATATAAAGCCAACTTCGATATTTACGTAAACAAAAATAAAGCAAAAATACTTGTTGTTATGTAAGTTGTTATGAGAAATAATAAGTTGGATATTGTCTATTGGATATTTTCGGGGATAAACAAATTCAAATTCAAATATTTTATTCGAAATATGAAGTTACAAGCTTCATTTTTCAAAAGTCAAACAGTTTGCCACCGGTTGCCAACTATAGTTACTGCCTCAGACGTGAGAAGAACCACAAAAAACTCAGCGAGATTTTATTTTATTTTATTATTTATGATCAATTAGACACACTCCAGTAATGCGTTTTAACATAACATTTTTATTTCTATTTACAATGTTACTACATCCATTTTGAGGTAATTACATCTTTCCAACTGCCGTGTTTACAGTCCTACGCTTATAGCCCTGTGCCACGACAGGCCTTATTAATAATATTTATATATTTAATTTAATTTAATTTAAACATGTTGAGAGCATAATAAAATTTTATAATGATGATAGCGGCAAATTATTGCATTAGTGGAAACTTTTGTTTTTAATGTACACTGTCCTTAAAATTATAATATTGAACTATAATATTTGAATACTAAAAAAAAACAGATTATTAAACGAATATTTGTGTACTTTAGTGGGTGAAGCTGCGAGAAGGTCACTAGTTCTGTATGAAACGAAATATTTTTTAAAGTTTTACATTTTTCTCTTGCATTAAGATTTACAATAACACGTTCCGCTAATTTAAAATTACATTATAATTTATATGAAGACCGCATTTATTTTATAACATTTTTAACAGCGTGCCTCTTACATAGTATTTTTTTACTTTACTATATTATTTTATGTCGCCTGTCGTGGCGCATGATCACAAAAATGTGACTGTAAAAATAATACCCAAAGGGTGTTCAGTCACCACTCGAGGAAATGAAGTAATTAGTATTATCGACTCATTATTATGTAATGTTTCTATTTATTCGCTCTGGTAACAAGGAAATATCTCAATTTTTTTCGGAAAATGGGGAATGGAACGGAGTATCTAAACACTAGATTATCAAGTTCCTTCTGCCTTTCCTGCCATGTGCAAGATATAGTGAGAAGCTAAAAATATTATTTTAAGAGGATACCCCAGTATCTACAACTATTATTTTGTATAATTACTTTTTTTGTGGAAAGAGAATAGAAAAGAAAGGAATTATGATATAAATATATATTAGAAAGTCTAGGAAGGACTTACTTTAAGCTTTATTTTTGTAAAGACATCAACGATCTATTTTCAAAAAGAAGTTTTCATGTGTAATTAATTATAATTATAAATGAAAATTATTTATAATTCTCTGAGAGATATTTCAATATTCATCTGCCAATTAACATTTTACTACAACATTTTGTATTGAATGTTATTAATTTGGCAGATATTATATTAATAAGAAATTTCAATATAAATGTTTAATGTTTTTATTTCTTCGCCTCAACAAAAGAGAATAGTTATGACAATATTCATCTACTATTTTCCATACCCACTTTTTTTTCGACTTCACGCTGTATACAAGCAGGGGGAACTTAGGAACCTAGTGTTAAAAAACTTTTGTTACCCACTTGCCACCGAATTTGAAGTATTGTGTTTTAGATGGCTGAACTCAATGTTGGACTTGTCATCAGAGTGAAGTAATAAAAGTGTTAAATACTTCATTTCCTCGAGTGGGGAAGGAACTAACAACCTGTCACATTTACACTCACACGCTAGAGCCTCCATCATAGAACATCAGGACAAAATCTGACTTTATCGATCCCTTTTCTAAGACTAAAATATTTTCATTTGCATAAAGGAAAATTTTTAATTTCGTCACACAACACGAATCATCCCGAAATATGTATAAAAGTAGAGCACAGAGTGACTTCTGTATACTCTGCTTTACTTGTAATGCAGTCAGAAACTGAAAAAAGAAGAATTACAAGATGCTGAATGCAAATGCTATGAAAGAAGATATGTGAAGATATTTTAACAAAATGTTACAACTTTCTGTATTAAACCTAATAAGGTGCCTAATTTTATGACTAGTTCAGATATACAGAATTGTCTTTTGTTATTTTGAGACCAAAGAAATAATTAATTTATAAGGTAAATTTATATACGTTATACTTATGTACTTTGCTATCGTTCACCATAGTAAACAATATTAGTTATTCGTTTTCTTTACAAATATTAACTGTGATGAACTTTTATTATATTTTCGAGCTCTCAATTATCCTAAAACTACAAATATAAAAGAAATAATGAATTTAACAACCCCGAATCTCTGCCAAATTAAGGGTTTAACAAAACTAATGTATTTAGGGCAAGTCCTCTAAACTTCTATGTAACAAATAGAAATGGAGCTTTTCTAACTAATAGAAGGTGAAATTAAAAAGAGTTGGATCCGTCACATCGTAAAAGGTCTAATCGTCAAAGTTGCGAAGTACCGATTTCTACAAATCACTTCTAAAATGGATAGATTAAATACGATCGTTTAAATGTTTCGATCACGTAGAGTATTTGGGAAGTATTCATTTAAAACTCATTTCTTCATATAAAATATGTAATATGTGGGACAGAGAAAATCAAATATTAAGTATTTCCATGGCTATTACTTCTGTTGTATTATTTTTTTATTTTTTCGAGAAACGCGTGCATGCATAGCGTACTTTTGTGTGCACTATTAACTATATGTAACCAACGATTTTTTACATATTTTATACTAATTGAACTTTTTCTTCTTTTTATAACTATAATTTTTTCCATATTATTGTATTGTCGTCGGTCCTTGACAAGTATGCAAAAGTTCAAATTATACCGACGTTTTAAAGTCGACCATAAACGCGTCCAAAGTCTTCGTTACAAACATATATGAAGCTAAGAAAAGCAAGTTAAAAGAATAAGCTTATACTTTTGAATTTCACACCGGATCCTCTCAGCAGAATCCTTCTCATCAAATACGTACTTTTCAAGTTATCAAAAATGATATAAAAAAGGTCATAGCACATATGTAAATTAACATTACATATGAACGTACATATATAAGTCTTACATCAATATTTACAAAACAACGCGCGCGGACTTTTGTTTGTTGAGATTTATTTATTTAAAATCGTAACCATCTGACGCAGTGAGGCTTTTTAGTTCTATATATTATGTAAGTCGGCCATTCGAAATGATTTATTGTTTCCATATTGTGAATTTATAAACTTTATTTTTGAATTTTATACACTATCACAATTTTTTAAGATTCCATGAGAAACATAATTATTGTTCGACTCTTTATTCAATTAGATATTATTAGATATCAATCACAATTTGTTTTTGTAATTAAATTTTTATTTTAGAGAAATATAATTATATACTTGACTAAATGTAATGCTTGTATACAATCATATACAAGCTTAACATTTAGTCAAGTACAAATTTATATTACTTAATAGCTTAGCCTTTCTAAGAAATCCTTAATGTACTTATTCAAAATAGATTCGATTATGGGATATGGAGTATTTTAACACCAGGTTCTCTCTGCCTACCTTGCATAGGGTTACAGCCTCGAAAAATCTTCTTTTTTTATTAAAAAAATCTTCACGTCGTATCGTAAACGTTCCGTGTACATCTAAAATACTTCAGCTTTTATGAAGCAACTTTAAGGCAGCTAGGATTAGCTCGTATTGTACTTTAACACTTATTACCCGTTCAGGATCCCAGTAATGGTGCCAGTGTGATTTTACAAGAATTGACTGTCAAAGTACAATGAGTATTATTAATGACATTTTTGTCGAGGAAAATCATAAAACTAGTTGTTTTTTGTGCGTGTAACATGTTTTTTTTTTAATATTTGAGGGGAAAATGGCATATTACCTTTTTTTATATATATTTTATTTTTCGCTGTAATACTGCATATAGCGGGGTATACAGATTTACTATAATAATTACATAGCGTAATGGCGCCAATTGTAATTACTTTTTAACAACAAGCGTGGAACTGTAAATGCAATAAATTGCGGAATTGGTACCCTCTCGAGGAAATTATATATTTAATCATTTCATTTCTTCACATCATTATGGCATAAGACGACCTGAACTCAGTCTTCTGACCTCTTATTTATCTAATAGGGTTCAGAAGGTTGTTATGAATATCAAGA
>DWMZ01001794.1:0-15456 GCA_018249855.1 Eueides tales michaeli
CCAATAGTTCACAGGCTGCATTTTTGTATAATTTAGCTAAAAACTGCTTTTGGGGGCTAGAAGTCAATATTTCTTGGGACATGGTCAAAGCCATTACGCAATGATACAATGTCTGATTGTAAATTGGCTGGAGTTTGATTCGCACTTCGTGAAATATTTTTTTTTGGTCGATCTAGTAATAAGACAAAGGGGGAAGGAAGTTGGGTTCCACCTATCAAAACGCTATGCATTAAAATTGGGCGAAAACTAGGGAACGGATTGTCTTAACACTAGGTTCCCTCCATCTGTCCGTCTACATTGTCCGTCTACTACTACATATACATGAGAAAAAAATTGGCTGCAGAAAAACTATTTTGTTTATAGCACTATTATCATTATTATAATAAGTAATCTATGCTCACTACTACTGTACCCTTTATGAGCGTATGCAACACACGCTTGGCCACATTTTTTATTCAAGTCACGTCTCTCCCTGATGAAGGGTCAGTTCTTTCTGATGCAATCGGGTTCTGTGATACCACAACGGTTGTCTATTTATTTATTGACTCCAAACTACAGTATGGTCTTTATCACTCGAATTCAGCGGAAAGTGCGGAACAGCACGAAGTCTCTTGACATTAGGTTCCCAATTTCCCTTTGCCATGTGCTGAATGTATTCAGCAGATTGAATTGAATTTAGGGTATCTTCTGAGAATCTGTTTAATAGACTGTTATCAGGTATTTACTCTTAACCGATGACATGCTAAAAAAGTCTAACGCCATATCAATATCTTCTATATAATCAAAAGATAAAAGAAAATATCGACATATCAATACCTCACTCGTAATAGCCTCCTGGGATGAATATATTGATATCGTATCAACAATTATCTTGCTATATGATAAATATAGAAAGCCTATGGGAAATGTTGTTTTTCAATTGAAAAGAAAAATGGGGCAAGCTATTTGATAGATATTTTATAGGTGTATCGTTTTATAGTTTAGTAGTATTCAACAACGGCTTGCGGCTTCACCCACTTAGTGAAATGTAAAAGAAAGAGTTATGTTTGAGTGTCCAAGGTTACGATGAACGCAGTAACAGTTGGTTATTTTGAAACGATTAAGGTGATAGATTGTGGATAAACTTATTAATATTTTTTAATTTACAATTAGTATATTTTGATCAGACAAACTTTTCAATTTTATGATGTAAGTGTGACCTGTCGTGGTTATGAGTTCTATCACCACTCGAGGAAATGATATATTTAATATTTTCAATTTAAATATTTAATGTTCTTCGCACTGGTAATAAGGTGAAATACGGCGTAGAGTTCCGCCACTCAACACGCCATGCCTCAAAGTCGGTGGAAAGAGAGGATCGGGACAAAGTGTTTTAACACTAGGTCCCAAGTTCCCCCTGCGTAACCTGCCATGGACGGGAAGCTGAGTGAGTGAGTATTGATATACAAAATATCAAACATACTTTAGTTTCAGGGACTAATGATAATAAACAATATAACCGATATTAATATTTGTATCAACCAGGATTGAATTCTTACCCACCTTCATTTGTATTTAATCACTGTTCTAACGTGATAATCTGTTTTTAATAATGTATGGCACTTAGATGCCACTTACGTAGGTTTCTTAAAAGGCTGTATTTAAAGAGATTTACTTTATTCGACGTTTGTCTGTCTTTATAAGAATTTGAGTTAAACAAACAGAGAAGTCTTATAGGCTTTCAAGACCTCAAAAATAAAACATGGAATTCTTGTTCTTAGGTATGTTACATTTTGTCTGTTCTTAGGTATGTTACAACTTAAACTACATAGTAACATTAAAAAATATTAATTTTATATGGCCCACATTATTGAAGAATTTTTTCTCACATTGAAATCAAAGCATAGTTTATGTTAGCAGATTAGCAAGGGTCGGTCGGATGCGGAGCGTATTTCAACTTTGTATAACAAAAAACGGGTCGGAAATTCTGGATTCCTTTGTTGTATTCAGTATGTTATAGGGTTAGTAAATTTTAGACGAGGTCTGCCGTTTTACATGGACCTAGCAATCTGTACTCGGACCGCGTGGCAGTGTAATGGGCCTATTTTTTAAAATTTACGTTTTTATTTCTTGTTATATGTACTCGTACATCTTGTGGAAAAGCATGCGACTGTAAACACGACAGGTTGGTTGGCTGCCTCACTCAGGGCAGTTAAAAGATAATATTTTGATTTCCTTGCGAGGTGTTTAGTTCCGCCACTCAACACGCAATGCCTTAAATTCATCGGGAAAGGGAAGAATGAACGTATCTTAGTGAGAACGGAGTATCTTAAAACTAGGTTCCGAACTCCAAGTGCTTACTCAGTTATTTACAAAATACAAGACTGCTATTGCTGAGCAGGAAGAGAGATTCTGGTATTAAGATACTCTTACTAATTATGCAAACATTATACAAATGCGTGACGTGACCTTAGGTTGTGGAATTTAACGCCATGCTTTATTTAAAAAAAAACTACCGAGGAAATGACTTTTCATTTAAAAAATCGAGAAAATAAACAAATATTTAATATTTTCATTGCTTCTTTTTGGTAACGAAGAAAAGCGCAGCGTTGAGTTCCGCCATACAAGCGAGATTTCCTTAAGAATCCCCTGGGAATGGAGTGTCTGAACACTAGGTTTCCAAATTCCCTATGTCTATCCTGCTGTGTCAGAAAGACAGCTTGATAAAAAATATTACTATTTGTTATTGTTAAAGTAATTTATCTCTATTACAAAGATACATCGTGACCAGTCATAATTAATTTTAAGGTTCAATTTTTGTTCTCGTCTGTCATAGATGGCAACTTTTACATTTTTAAGTGCTCAATTTTTCGTAAGATCATTTTTAATTAATTAAACTAATAAATATTTTAATCGAAAATTTCAAAATTGCTTATAATTATAAGATTATACTTTTTTTTATTCAAATATAAGCGACACACAAGATAATTCACCCGTTGAAATTTTGTTATAGCCAATCTAAAGAAAATATCTAAATACAAAAATTGTAGTTTTTGTATTTTTCTCATAAACATAAGCTAAGGTGTCACTCAAATTCACTGTTGTGTAGTTTTGGCGAGAACATGGAACAAAGATTCGTACAAAGAGTACGAGCTATAAATTAAATATTTTTATAGTTAAATTCATCGCCGACTTTATAAAATTTACGGTCCATTGTCCGTCCCTTTTTTTTTTTTTATATTTGGTGGTTATTTTAACTTAATTTTAAGTAAAGAATTTACGTGATTACTTTAAAGTTGTTCAGATAAGTTGTTGGTTGACTTCCAGCTGTGAGAGGCAGTGCGTGTGGAGTGGCAGCAGAATGTTGGGTTCTGCCACTCCACACCCAGTGCCTTACTTTCCCAAAGTGAGGAAATAAAAATATTAAATTTTTCACTTCCTTGAGTGGGGGTCGCGCTTACAGTCATACGGTTGTGCCTCAACAGCACGACAGGCTAAATTAATATTAATGTTGCTACTAAATTATAAGTATGTAATAAAGTGAATTTCTTAATTAAAGGGTTAGACTGCAATGATCTAATAAAATAATAACACTAAACAAATACGCAATGTGAAAAGGAATCTACTAGATTAGGAACGTCAAAGAGAAATATTATTATCAACCGAAGGCGAAGATAAACGAGCCAAGATGGAGTTATATCTAAGCCGGTAATTTAGGAGCTGCGTACAATTTAACCTGAAATACGGCCGTCCTTATTAGTTTTAATTTCCGTTGATTTTGACCTAATTTTCTAATTATATAGTGGTTTCGACAAAGCTTATTCCATTTCACTATTTTTTGTGCTATATTACGATTTTCTAGTTTTTACTTAAAATCTTTTATGTTTGTTAACTTTGTAGTTTTAAACACTTTTAATGTTATTTTCGATTTATGAGATATAATGAAAATTCAAAAAAATCAAAGATGTCATGGAAATGTTGGTAAGGTAAATCGCGCCACGTTGTTATAATGTATGCCTACGCCGCTGTGAACAATCTGTTAAAGAAATCTGTTAAAGATTTGTTTATTGTATATATAATGTACTAATATTTAGGATTTCAGACGTCAACACAGAAAATAGAACACTTGTTGGATAACTTTGTTATCGGTTTGACTGTATTTCCGTCTGTGAAGGTTATTTTTCTTAAAATAACAAAGTATCAATCTGAATTTAATATCAAAATTCTAGTCCGCAGTCCATTGTCTATATCCCAAATTAAATTTGTATTTATTTTTCTCCTCTGTTATCAAATTTCTACTTGTAGGTCTTGTTGAACTAGAACTATGATTTATGGCAAGAAGTAAAAACTTACAGAAAATATAATTTTTAAAATTAATTCATTAAACGTGAAAAAGCTATTACAAAAAGTAGTTAATTTGACGTAATGACATTTAGCCATTAAATTTAAGATTTTAAACTTTAAAAATTTAAAAAATAAACATAAAAATCTACACAGAAATGTTAACAATATAAATAAGTTGTAACGAGCGTATTTGAATTTTGATGTTGCTGGATGAGAACGTATATCTTAGTGGTCAGAGCGCTTGGAGAGGTTCAAAGAGGTGTGGGTTTAAATACCGCTACGTTCAGATTAAGTCCGGTAAAAATAATATTAATATTTTTTTCATATGATTGCATTTTCAACTGTCCTACATTTTAAATTAATCCAAGCTTTAATAGTCTTTCAAAATCTTGATCAATGTTTTCGTTACAAGCGTATAAATAGGACTGAAGGCAATACCTAGCGAGGATTCCTTACAAAGTAACACACTTTGTAAGAAATCCTTACTAAGTGGCTGTGACTCGCTGTGAGAGAAGGGAAGGGAAGGCAGAGCGAACTTATCTAGGATCATAATTTGTGACACTTCGTCTCTGTCCACACATTCTGCCGTATTTGACGCGTTGTGTTAAGTGGTGGAACTTAACGACATGCTTTGCCTTATTGCTAGGCAGAAGAATTAGAAATTAGAAATATTTAAATCGAAAATATTAAATATATTATTTCCTCGATCGTAGGGGATCGAACCCACAACCTGTCGCGTTTACAGTCGTACGCTTGCGCCCCTGCGCCATGATAGGCTTCTAAATAAAATAATGAATCCTAAGAAGTCTATGGTAAAATGATTTATCGTCCTAATAATTGTGAATTCTATAAATAACAACTTTCATATCTAATTATATTAGAGATTTGATATATTGAGAGGTAATCAATAAAGTACACTTTTTTTCTCTTTTTTTTTATGAGAAAGAAACGGCAAACGAGCGTGCGGGTCACCTGATGGTAAGTGATCACCGCCGCCCACGACCCCGTGCAGCACCAGAGGAGCTACAGGAGCGTTGCCGATCTATAAGGTGTATGGGCACCGGGGCCCGGCATTACCCAATGCGAAACGCAGTGACCAAAGCCACTACTTAACGCCGGTTTTAAATGCCGAGGATGGTAACAATTCGGTCGAGCCTGCCCATTCGTGTTGCCATTGCTGACAACGTGACTCTTGCAATCGTACTTTAGTCGCCTCTTACGACACCATCAGTACCAGGGTGATCCTATTCTAAGCCGGAATCACACGGCATACACTTCTAGCACTTCAACATTTATAATATTATATATTTTATTAAAATTATTTAATATTATAAATCTTGAAGATATTTATATTCTTCTAGTGGTTACTTAAAATGTTGTTTGCTAGAACATTTATTTTTGTTTTTTATTAAAATGCTGATGGAACCTGATATCAAAACACTCCGTTCTCCACTTTTTGATTAGTTTTTAAGATAATAATATATTTGATTTTCGCGATTGTGACATATTTTAGACACAACAATGCAAAGCGCGGCGTTAAGTTCCACTACGCAGCACGCAATGTCTTAATTTGGCGTAAAATGGGGAATGAACGAAGTACCTTAACATTAGATTCCCAAGTTCCCTCTGCCTGCCCTGGCGTATGTGGTATACAACTAAAAAAATATATAAATTCTTACTAAATACCAACATAACATTCTCATTCTTCTCTAAATCCAAATTTTCTCATTCTTTACGAATTAATTACGTATGAACGACACGCAAAGTTTAATCGAAATAATCCAGCATGTTATCTTGTGATGTGTCATCCAAACTTAGAAGTTTAGGGTTGGTTCTTCAATTTCACTGAAATATAATGTTACAAAGATTAACTCTAAGTAAACTATAAGGATTTTGAGACTCAAGTTTGATGTTGAGGATTTGACTGGGGCTACTTGAATTTATAAATAAAATACAATATGTATAGATAAAGAGTACGTATTTTATATAAAAGATATATTTTGTTTATTTGGTGAAAAAAATTATAAAATGCGAATAATTTCGTTTAACGACACAGATAAGCTCGTTTGCCTTGTCATCTCCATAAAAAATATACGTAAAACAAGTTCCCTAACCCTAAGCTGGGCTGTAAATTAAAATTTCAATTAACAGAAAACCACATCCGTATATCAATGGACATATTTGTTATATCAAACTAAAGCCAACGATTTCTTAATTGCCTCTCGTAATGACCAGAATTCTTGCAGAATGAGCTTACAGTATCTTGGCCTCTGGTGTGGAGTGTTTGAGAAGTTATTTTTTTAAGAGTTGGTCCTAGGTGTTAAAAAGTTTTCAAGCAATTAAAATATCATTGACGGTAGTTTGATCAAATCACGTAAATAAATGTCAAACATACTTAAGCCTTATGAGCGGTAATTATTTTCTCAACTTCACGTTGTAACCCGCACATGGCAGTGTAGGTAGGGGGAACTTGGGAACCTAATTTTAAGACACTCCGTTTCATTTCTGACTTCCCGACAAATTTGTGCCTTACTTTGCTTGTTTCCAGAGCGAAGAAATGATTATATTAAATATTTAATTCAAAAATATGTTTCATTTCCGCGAGTGAAGACCGGATTCAACCTTGTGCCCTTGCGCTACGACATGTCTCAAGCTGAGATATTTACGTAGAGTACTTACAGCTTGTACTGACTTTATACTATTACATTCTTTTATTTCATTTTGTGATAAAACTCACGAAGTCAAATCAGTGAAAAGTTATAAATTTCACACTAAATGAAGAAAAACAAAACAAAATAACAAAAATAGCATACACATTAATAATAAAGAATAGTGTACATTTTTCCTCACGTGTAATAATGGTATAATATTTTGTAAACATCCAAGTAAAATTGAAATGTCTTTTATGTGAAAACTTGTACTAACTCAATTATATAACTTTGATTATTATTTATTTTTTCAGAAAGTAGGTCAAAATATAAAACCTAAGGCATTATGGGAGTTAAAAAAATTATGATAAATGACTTCTATATTTTTTAGCTAACTGATTTGAACTTGAATGCATCATCATTTGATTTATCAAATATGCCCGACCTATCTATTCCTAGGTCAATCACTATTAACATAACGTGGGGTAAATTAGATTCACTTTTTATTGTACTCGCTTACGCTATTATTATTTAATATTGTAATATATTTCGTTATATTATATCTTTATTCTTTAATGGATCATTGAAAAGTGCATGTAATAAACTAATTGAATTAATACTATTTAGATTTTAAGTGATTTTTATTACATTTTTCCTAAAAAATCGTGAATTACCTCGATGTTTTTCCAACTACAATGTAGCCAAAAAAGCAATCCTCCCTACTCCCCTTACTTCCGCGGGTGTTGGAACCTTAATGGTGTTAAATGAAGAAATTAACCTCTCACCCATGAATCTTGAACTGAATCTTGACTCCAAAGCTCATATTTAGACAAGATATTTAAGAGATTTTACATTATATTACTACTATGCCTTTATTATTAAAGGTCTTGTCTAATTAATTTACGAGAAAATTTAAGAAATTATAATTTGATTATTAACTCTAGTTGAAGAAACTTGGTTATAAAAATTATATTTTTAGACAATTCTATTTAAAACAAAAGTTTTTAATAATTTGTTAGATATTGTTTAGAAAATATATTTTTTTTAATTTCGTGGAGCCAACATTTAAGTCGTCCTACCTACATAAAATTTCATACAATGAAAAAGGTTATTGTATTTTTTAAAAATGAAAATCAAACAATGCCTAAAATTCGGCGGGAATTAGTTAATGTAATTGAATTACTAAGCACTATTTTCCCAAATGATGTAGTTAACACTACCATGTGAGGGATAGAGCGTGAAACTAAAATATAACTGTTAGTTTTAGAGAAATGTGAAGATAAATTTACAAAGATACAAACGTTTACTACTATATAGAACATAATATTCAAATGTCACCCAATTGCAATAATATCACAAACATACTGATCTAACTAATAACCTCTATTTTTGAAATCGGCCAACAAAATAATTATTTACTAACCAATATCGAAACTTTTTCTCTTATTTATTTAAAAAACCTTACCATGTTTATTACATACTATTTCTAAAGAAACACAAAATAGTTGAATTTTTTTCAACTATATTTTGTGCATTTAATGAACCACACCACAACATAAGCTTTAATAAATTTCATAGTAACGTTAGTTATTTAGAGACGAGCTTTTGTCACAGCGCAGTGCCGCTTCATACCGGATAGCGGATATTGATGAAGTTTGGACAATAGCTGTCTGATAGCTGGACTGTAACTGGGTTAAAGTTTAAAACAATCAAGTTATTTTATATTGTTTTATTATTTACCTTTGTATTACAGCCAAGTCATATGACATTTTCTTATTTTAATTATTTAGAAAAAACGTATGAAAATTTGTACATACGGTATTTGAATTTGTGTCCCTTGGAAACCGTTAAAGAGGTTGTGGTTCAAATCTTTACAAGTTTTCTAAATAAGTCTTTCCTAAGTGGGGATTAACACTTCAAAATTAGTAAAAAAATCCTAACCTGTCCATATCTCAGAGGCCCAAGCGTCGTCTGTAAGCGTGACAAGTTTTGGGTTCAATTTCCATTAAAGGAAATGAATTATTATTTTTTTTAATTTCTTCACTCTTGTGACATGGCACAGCACGGGGTTGAGTTCTGCCACTCAAAACGCAATACATCAAAATCAAACAGAAAATTGGAAAATATCTCTCTGCCCACCCTGCCATTTGCGGGATGTAGCATGTAGCTGAAAAAACAAATACTGTAAAGTTTCATTTAAACCTGTTCAATATTTTTTGCGTGAAAGTGGAACCAATTTTCGTGAATTGTCAAAATCTTTCTTACTTATAAGTTTGTTTTAGAGTGTAAAGGCATAGATGTTGGTGACTTAGGTCTTTTATGTAATAAAAAATAATAAATTGAATTTGGCTCACTCAAGTAATTATTGTATTATAATGAAATTCTAAATTTATCAATTATTTTTTGCTTCATAGATAATATAACAATATGACTTTTTTTTTGGCAAATATGGAAGTGTGAGAACATACAACGGATAAACCTGATCATTACATCAGGTTTGATAAATCTTTTGGCTAAGGAGAGGTATCATTGTAAACTGATCTGCGAGGCTATTGAATGTTTCCCACAAGAATAGAATTTACAATGCCCTCTTATTCCCAAAAAAGTGAAGTAAAAGAAATCATACATGACAAATTCCAAACCATTACAATTTAAATACTTTAATCAAAAAATAAAATATTTATTTATATAATATTCACTAGTTTTTGTAAGTGCGCAATAAATTTCTATGGATACAAAAGGCAGAAGAACTTACTCATAACTTCTTCGGAAATATTAAGAGAGGTTAACGCTGTATGTATTCCACTAATAGGTAGGAAGGTAGGTATATGAAATCTAGGTGAGATACTCCACGCATTGCCTGAATTTTGAGACATTGCGTATAATATGGTAAACTTAATTCTGCACAGTGCTACAATGACATGGCGGCATGCCGGTGTAGGCCAATGAGACACCGTCTGACTAAGAAAGATTTTATCTAAATTATTTACATTTATTGCTGTATTAGACAAAACGTGAACGTTTTAATGTCTAAGGTTTGCTCTGCCTTCTATCTATCTCCCTTCTATCTATTGGGGATAGTACGTCAGGCTGGATTTGTTTTTTCATATACATGTCACACGCTTAGTTGCAGATTGGTAGTAACTTCCTTCCATACGTCATGCAACTGTGGAATATATTTCCTGCGGTAGTGTTACCAAGTAGGTAAGACATGGTTCCCTCAAAAAGTGCGTCTATCTCTTAAAAGCTATCGACACACCTAGCTCCTCTGGTGCTACACGCAGCGCATGCATAGCTCATACGCTCGTTTGCCTTGTCTTATCCATAAAAAAGGTCTGTAGTAAACTAAATTATTGAGCACATCATTATTTTATATACATACATAAAACATCAAATTAATTACATTATAAATGAGTACACTCAAGCAATTTCTGAGAGCTGCCACAACAAATTAAATTTTATGTCTTCAAGCGGACTAATGTTTATTGTTTGGTTTGGATAATTTAGCTATTTCCTCGGAAACGCTGAGTTGATTTGTTTATATTATGTAATTAATGCTAATATTATGTTTATACGCTATTATATAGTTGTTCAAATAACTGGTGTGTTTTAGTTGGGAGTTGTAGATTCAAATCTAATTCCAGTAGTATTTTTTATGTGTTTCTACAGACACTCTGTTTTCAATTTTCATCTGATCATCATCTTCATCTTTGGTTTTCACAAATGGTTGCGTCAAATGATCTATATGAAGAATACAGATAATTTTATGTTCATGTTTTAGCCCGCATATAACAAGGTAGGAAGAGGGTACGTGGGAACCCAGTACCCAATGTGTTAAGACACTCAGTCTTAATAAAGATATTTCTGCCACTTTACGCCGATTTTTGTGTTAAGTGGCGGAATTCGACGAATTTAATTTCCTTGTGTCGAACCTAAAAACTGTCAACTTGTGCCCCTACGCTTCATCAAGCACATTTAATTTGTTTTCTAACGCTTGCGCCAAATGAGCTATTTGTGACCATAAAAAGAACGAAAAAGAATGAATTTAACGCTGGAACTAAGTTTCTTAATTGATTTGAAGATTTTTTAAAACTCATTTGAACCAAAACCTTATTTAACAATTTTATGACTTAATTCGCAATGCCTCCAGAATTCAGCAGAAAGTTAGGAACGGAGTGTTTTTACGCTATGTTCTGTTCTCTGCTTACCCCATTAGAAATAACTCAAAAATTGAGGGCATGTCGAATAGGGGCCTGTCGTGTCGCAGGGGCACAAGCGTGTGACTGTAAACGCGTCAGGTGGTGGGTTTGATTTCACACTCGAAAATATGTAATATTTAATATTTTCTAATTAAATATGTTTTCATTTCTTCGTTCTGGTAACAAAGCAAAGCGCGGCCCGCGGTTGGGTTCCGCCACTTTACACACAATGGCTCAAATTCAGCGGAAAGTTGGTAAAGGAACGGAGTATCTTAATATTAGGGTTCCAAGTTTCCTCTACCTACGTAAAGCAAAAGATATGGACAAAAAAAGATGTAGGACGCTTAGATGTCAAAATAGCGTTCGTAGAAACAAAAATGATAAAGAAATAAAAATGATAATGTACTAACGTCGTAATTTACTACTACTTTTGGACTTGTAGAGAATTCCGAAGCTAACATATATTTTATTCATACTGCCTATCCCACATTTAGAAAGTATTTACATTTTTTACCTAACTTTTAACATAATGAGTATTTGGCAAACCTTTATACTCGTATATCAATACATAACAATTTTGTAATGCATTTGTACACTGTTAGTCTATATTTATTTATATATATATATATATATATATATATATATATATATATATATATATATATATATATATATATATATATATATATATATATATATATATATATATATATATATATATAATTTATTTAAATTGTTAGAATATTTTATTTTAATATTTATTCAATTTAATAATTTCAAGGACTAATGTCATTTTCAAAGTAAACATATAAAATTTGATGTTTCGCTTATTTTTAATTATTAATATTATGTTAATAAATCCTAAACCGGTTCGTAAAATAAATCTACCTACCAAATTTTAAATATGTAGTGCTAACAAGTTCATAGTTAAGTAGTTTTGAGGTACGGGCTATCAAACAGACAAATAGACAGAAACAAAATTTATTTCTTTAATAAGGATTACAGTTTTGCCGTAGTTACAAACTACGGCAAAACTGTAACTGTCGATTCCTAAAAAGTATATACTCAATAAAAAGACAACACTTTTTGCTAGATTTTCCTTTAAAATAAAATAGCCTGTGCTCTTAAAACGCGGTCTATGTTTATCTTAGCTCGTCATAATTATTGTAAGACGGAGCTCCTTTGAGACGAGTTGAAAAAATAACATATAGTTTTGTATTTTGTAATACTGAATTTTAATTTAAAATTGTTTTCTAACATGAATTTTCATAAATATTAATAGATTCTTTATTTATTTTATAATTTCATGCTCATCCTGCAAATAGGAGGGTAGGTTGAGTATCTGGGAATCTGTTGTTAAACATTCCGTTTTTTAAAACATTACCATTCACCAATTCAATCATTACTCGAGAAGTGAATTCATTTCTTTGCCTAGAAAGTGACAGAACTGAACGCCGCGCTGTGCCTTGTTACCAGAACAAGGCCAAGCGCGGCATTGAGTGCTATCACTCAACATGCAATGACTCCAGAAATAAGCGAAAATTAGGGAATTGATGTGTCTTAATAGAAACGCAGTATCTTAACACTTTCCAGGTTTATAAATTAGGGCTTATTAAATTAGTACTTTGTGGTCATAGAATTAAATGTGCTTAACAGGTGGTAGGTAGGTTCTACGCCACAGCTTCTTAAATGATAAAATAATTCTACATGAATACTGAAGCAGAACCAAATAACATCACGCTACTTACGTTGCATGCATCTTCATCTCATCTTGTTGTATATTTTATTTAGTGTTCACTGTACAGCAAAGTTTTTTTGTGTCTTCTATGCGTACTTCAGGACATGTAGCAAAGGCAAAGGATTTGTGTACTTGTTACATAAGCTTTGCATCGTTATAGCGTGTACATACTTGCTCTGTGAAGAATGTGAGTCTTTATTATATATGTATATTATGTTACTGTGAAAATGTACTTCTAAGTTAGTTAACAGTGTCGATTGGGTAATCCAACCCGTAAGCTAACTTAGAACGTTAAGCTGGAAACACATAGAGTACAGTAGTACCATACCATGTGTTTTTAGTTTCACGTATACAGGTTAGGTTTACTACTTTCAACCCGAATTTTAGACATACACATCGCGTGCAAGTAGCGGATATTAACGCCGGCGAAATGGGAATTGTATTTTTAAATATTTTACTAAATATTCTTGTTTTTTTTTCTTTAGCTTCAGACTGTATCACGTATATTTAAAAGGTTGCCAAATATAACTAATGAAAGTAGTGTTAAGACACTTTGTTCCTATTAAGACATTTCCGATTCACATTTTCTGTCAAATTGTGGATGCATTTTTAAATGAGTGGCAGAACTCCGCAATGTACTTTGTCTCAATTCCTGAGCGAGGAGCTGAAAATAATAAAAATATCATTACCTCGAGTGGAAACTGAACTCATAACCTGTTTCGTTTACCACAACCGACCTCATTCATTGAAATTGTCGTTGTCTTTATTATGCTTGTCAACCTAATATAATTAAAAAAATATTGCTTTTAGTCACCGTAAATAACATAAAGCTAATAAATAAAAATCTAATAAATCTAACAATTTTAAGTTAAACTTAAGTTAAACTTAAGTTTTTCCGTTTTAAAAAGTGGTATTGAGTTTCGCCAATCCTCACGGACCGTCTTGAATACGGAGGACTTGTTTTGATATTAGCTTTGGCTGTGATGTCTCGAATTTAAATAATTTCTCACATTCTAGAGTTATAGACTATTGGTGACACAAACATGCGATAGGTTATGTCTTCGATCTCCATTTGAAGAAATAAAATGCAAAGCGCTGTGTTAAGTTTCACCGTTTAAAACTCAATACTTCAAATTCAGCAGAAAGTGGGGAACGGAATGAAGTATGTTAAGCCTAGGTTCCCAGGTCCCTGTCTTACCGGCCTGTCTAGAAATATAAGCCCAATTTATAATGCACGAAATGAGAGATATAACTTATGGGTACTCTATTAAACCCATCTTATAATCCTCATATTATTGAACGTTAGGTATTTAAGCACAATGCACACACACACACACACATATATATATAGTTGATTGCATATATGTATATTATTTTATCCTATGAGATGGAAATTAAATCGTAGCGAAAAGAGCGAAACTTTTTCATACCAACCATCTATCAATCTTGTCGGAAAAATTGCGGGGATCTTAACCCTGATGAAAATAATGTGGAAGCGAACAATGTTACGTTTAATTTATATTTGAGAATTAAATTTCCCTGTATAACTAAACTAGCACATCGCTCAGGTTTTGCTTTTTCACTTTTGCTTTTAATTTGTATAATGTTTTATAACCAACATACGTAACTTAACGCTGCGACTTATAAACAATGACCAGGAAATTAAATTAGTGGAAATATTACCTCAAATGCAGATTGAAGCCACTAATATTGGATTTGCCATTGTATCCGCCGCTTCAGGCTCATACACCCTTAGGATTTTAAAACACAAAAGCAGAGTAAGAAAATCAAAAACTTAGCCTTAAGTCTTTTGTCATTCGCTTATAATATTTTTATTTGCAAACTTGGACCACTCGTACAAAGAGAGCGGTCATTGAAAAGCTTCCTACATAATGCATTGTGTGATCTTTGACTTGTGGATTATAAGACAGGTTTATTTAGAATGTTCATGATTTTCACGTTCCCTCGCCTTTCCCTGGACTCTTTAAGCTATTTTAAATCGTAACTTCATTTCTAGTCAGTGTAAAGGATAAAAAATAAAAAAAAAATCGAAAATCAAAGTACTTTTTAAGTGAAACTTATTTTGCGTATAGAGCTTAAATTAGATGCTGATGATGATGGATAATGGATAGTGAATTGGG
Source organism: Eueides tales michaeli (assembly GCA_018249855.1). Taxonomy (NCBI): domain Eukaryota; kingdom Metazoa; phylum Arthropoda; class Insecta; order Lepidoptera; family Nymphalidae; genus Eueides; species Eueides tales. Next base: position 15,050 of record DWMZ01001794.1, read on the forward strand.
AAAGTTGTTTTAAAAAAACACAGAACTAAGTTAATTGCTTTCACTTGCAATTAAATGCTTTGTCAGTTGGGACTTAAAACATAATAAGGAAGGAATTATAGATAGGAAAAGATTTTTAGAAAATTTGGTCTTTCTCTTCGGTATTTCAATCGCGGAAATCATCTACGGCTACCTTGTGCGTGACGGAGTGGAAAGCAGGTACAAATAAGGTCTCTATTGCGTCACAAATATTTCAGTATAATATTAGTCAAATTAAGGGAAAAATGAATTCGTATTATATTAATAAAGGCATATTTGAAAACTGCTAATAAAAAACAAAAACGTGCGTAATGGCCCATTATGCTCGCAATTACATTCCTTTCAAATAGCTTAGTATAACGCGTTTTCCCTTTTTTATATCAATATGA
>DWMZ01001795.1:0-15453 GCA_018249855.1 Eueides tales michaeli
TTTCTTCTCAAGTCGCGACAAATTCTGAGATATAATGACATTCACGAGGTGGTTGAGATTGATTTATGTTTGATGAAACATTCCCACGTCGAGACGCTACAAGAGAAGCCACAATGCTTTCTTACTTGTGATTTTATTTAATTTAATTACGAGACATATTGTATAGAAAAATCTTGAATTTCTTTTTGTTAAGAACTTGTGCAATTTACGGTATACATATTACAGAAGAGTGCCAAAAGAAATGTGAATGCTGCGAACATGCGATGGTTGTTTACTAAATAAGAGAGAGGACTTCCTGAAGGCCGTGTGTGAAAAAGTAAATGAGAGTTCTTGAGGAAAAAGAATGAAAAGGTGTATTGACACACACGAGCTTAGTGGTTCCTTATCTAAACTAAAAAAAAGTGTTGTTAAAGATTTAATACTAGAGAAAACTCATGGATAACGAAAAAACTATTTTGTTTAATATAGACTTAAAACTTTATCTGCTCAAATGAAACGCAAGAAAATTTTTAATAATATGAATCTTTTTCCTCCCTGTATCCTGCTAGGGTAGGTTGTAGCAGCAACAAAACACTGACGCATTTAATTTTATGTACTCGTAAATATATCTTTTCCTACCACATTATGTAAAAAATTGTAAAGCTTGATTAACACTATTTTAAAAAAAAAGTAGCCATTCTCATTTCATACGTAGATTTTCTTATCTGCTTTTTGTTCTACGATTGCGACAAGCTAAAAATATAAAATTAGAATTTTAATACAATGTTGTCAACTTTACCAACTATTACTTAACTTTAACTCCAATACTTTTTACTTCTAAACTCTAACAAAAGGCTAGGTTTTATTTAAATAGAGATTTGTTTGATATACGAAAACTGTATTTTGGCAACAATAATATATTAGCGTTTTTTCTAAAGTTTTCGTAAATATGTTTTGTATGATTACAGCGAAGATCTATTATATATTATATACTTATTGGATTTTATATAAGTCGATACTTTCCTTTATTTGACACAAATATTTTTTATAGCGAAAGATAACATGTTATAATATTTATTTAACAATATATAAAATATATATATTAATACTACAGAGTTGAAGAGTCAGATATCAAAGAGTTTTATTTAAACTTTCATTGGTGACTTAGTGACGTACATTAATTACTGTTTGCCTTATTTTTAAAGTAAAATAAATAATAAATAAAGCATTTAAATGAAAGTGAAAAACAAAACCGTATTTTTTAAGTTAATTTAAATAGTAAAAATGAAAACCCGTTTAGTGAAACTACCAATCCTGTCTCACGTATTCGGTGAATGGAGGATTTGAAATTAAAAAAAGCAGAAAAAATTGTACGTCCAATAAAACTAAGCTACCAACATAACGTTGTCAATCTCAGATACTCAATTGTGACGTTACTGTAGGTACAATATTACAATAGGCCACAAGAACGCTTTCATTTACCTTTTATTTCATATTTTGTAAAAAATAAGTTTTACGAGGACGATTTAGACAATTTGCAGATTTCAGCAATTTTTTTTTTATTTTAGAGCTCAGGCAATTTCTGTAATAGCACAGCATTAGCTTTTTTATTCTGACTAACAAAGAATTTCTTTGCGAATATCATTATATGTGCCAAATAAAAAGAAAAGCGACATATTTTTGTTAATTTTGACACAATAGCCTACTATTTGTTACCTGCCGCCCTACCTACTTTTTTATTTAGTGTATTTCCTGGCTTTTTCAGATTTGTTGTTTTTTTCCGTAGATATTGTAGAGAGCAATCAAAGTTTTTATACAAATTAACTAAATAATCTAGACTTACACGATTCGTAGCGCAGTGCCATAATGTTTACTTCCTAATTCGAATATAGGAGTTTAGATGTTGAAATTTAAATAAGAATTCAGACCCCCAAGTATTGAATCAGCTGAGGTACGATGTTTTCGAAAAATGTTATAGTAATTTAGCAATAAATTAAGTTTTTCCTTTTTTAAAATAAATTGATTCAGGTATAGATTTAGTTCAGTATACGCACTGAAGATTGAGTCGCCATGTGATTCCGGCTAAGAATAGGATCACCCTGGTACTGATGGTGTCGTAAGAGGCGACTAAAGTACGAGTGGGAGAGTCACGTTGTCAGCAATGGCAACACGCATGGGCAGAATCGACCGGATTGTTACCACCCCCGGCATTTAAAACCAGCGTTAAGTAGTGACCCTGGTCACTGCGTTTCGCATTGGGTAATGCCGGGCCCCGGTGCCCATCTACCTTACAGACCGGCAACGCTCCTGTAGCTCCTCTGGTGCTACACGGGGCAGTGATCACTTTCCATCAGGTGACCCGTACGCTTGTTTGCCGTGTCTTTTCCATAAAAAAAAGTCATGTTGTTCTGCACTCGTATTCGAGCCTAGTCTTGTCTTGTATGTTATGGATCTCTATTTATTTAATAGTCATAGAAACAGAAGTCAAGTGTCTCAGCATTTTAAATATACGGATGACCTCTAGATCATTAAAGACAGATGAGTATTAAGGTCTACCTTGATTCCTTGTTTAATTTTTTTTTAATTATGTTGGTAATGAAATGGTCAGCAAGAACCTGGTCCTATATATGTTAGCATTACAATTACGGAATATTCCTAAACTGAAAATGTAATTTTAAGAAATATATTAATAACAAAAGTCTTAATTATATTGTCACACCCTATGCCTCTATGTTAGAAATATTCTTTATCAATGCTACTGTAATGTTAAACTTTTTTGTTGTTGAGAGAGCTTTTTGTAGACAGCAAAATGAGAAGCTTCTAAAAGCTATTATTTTTATTTATCAGTAAACTTCCCTTGACTCACAATCATGACTTACAATATCGCGAAAACAAAGAATTTACAATACAAATAAAGGAAACAATCACAAAGTTAACAATTTATTGGTGAATAACAAAAAAACACATTTATATTTGTTTATTCCTTCAATCTTATTTGTCTTTATGAGATATAGAGGTTGGTTATTTTATCTAATAATTATAAAACTCTTATATTTAAACACAAGAGACTGACTGTCGGTCGTGGCACAGATGTGCCTACAAACGTGACAAGCTGTGGCTGCGATTCTCATACGAGGAAATGCAATAATTAATATTTTTATATCTTGGCTCTGCTAACAATCGTGGCTTTAAGTTTATTCTATAATTCGGAGAAAAGTATGAAATGATATTGTCACAATGGGATGGGAGTATCTTAACACTAGGTTCCAGGTTCCCTCTGCCTACTCCGCCATGTGCGAATACAGAGTGAAGCTAAATAAAGTAATTATACAGTATAGGATACTAACCCACTACTACTACTACTAACTACTATACACAACAGAGCTACTTTTGCTAAATGCTTAAAAGAATTTTCATTATTTAAAAAAATCATGACACATAAAAGAAATACATTTAAAAACCGATACGCCACGACAATGCCCTTACAATGTATTACAAGTTTAATATCTGACGCAAGAACGTTAATTGATATTAATGGTAATTTATATCTTCACAAAAACCTTCGTTATTAGTTTTATAAATTTCAACGATCTAGAAGTCAACGTTATAAATTCGCTGTATTGCTTATAGCGAGGGTAATAAATCATAGCAAACAGCTTACCTTGTGTTGTTCTGAAAGTGTGTTTCGTAGAGGTAAGTTTAATTATATAAATATTCGTATATTTCTGTGTTGCTTTACAATGATAACAATAACATTTTGCGTAATATAACTTTTTACTCATTATAAAGTAATAATTGCCTTTTATCAGTGAAAACGTTTGGAAACCTTTGTGATATAAAGCCTGAAGAGACATTCGTAATCATTTGTATCTTTTGCAAAAGATACTCTTCTAACATAAGCTCTCTACATAAACACGTCCAAAAATAAAAGAAATATTCTCTATACGAATATCTATTAAATTGAAACAAAATTGTTCTCCATAATACTTCTAGTGAAAATGTTCAATTGAACGCCAACGCCAAGTTCAATTGATAGACTCGTATAAATTTAATTCGTCTTGTATATTTGTATTACAAATTAATTATTCTCTTTTGAATTTGTTTAAGACTTAAATTAATCGACTTAAAAGACGGATTGTCTTGGAGTAATCAAATTAATTAATTAGAAAATTTACAATAGCAAACTTTATTGTTTAGGGAAATTTGAATATTTTTATGTAATTACAAAATAAAGCTTGTATATCAATAACATGGCAGGGTAGATAGAGGGAAAAAAACATGCTTTGTATATCATTAAAAAGTACAGTAGAAAATTCTCATTCTAAAATAGTGAGTCATCTAAAATGAAAAAGAATATTTTGTAGAGAAAATAACAAACCTGACAATGAAGCTCAAAACGTAAACATTTATATTTACTGCAGACATATAAAAACAAAATTATTATTCATATTTATAGTATGTACATATATGTACCTGTTCTAGTTATGGATAAAGGTAAATATGTGTCCTTATTATAAAATATCACGTGAATAATAAATAGTCAGTTATACTTCTATTTAAAACAACCCGTACAAGAATAATGAGAAAACACAAAAGTCATTAAGCAACCGAGATTTCCGATAATCTACAAATTTGAGGCGCCGTGATTAATAGACACGAATAACTAGGCGGCCGAGTGATAACATTTATCCATTTACAGGAGCTTGGGTTATTATTTTATCAAACTGGTGACCTCAATTTACTTTGTAAATAAGGCTAGGCTACACTTTTTTTTCATGATAAGTATACCCAGCACCCAGCAGCGTCTGGCGTTTAGACACTCTGTTTCCTACTTTTCGCTGAATTTTCAAGACATTGTGTGGTTGAACTGAACTGCGGGAAATGACAAAAAATCAATATTCAATTTTCGAGCGGCCATATTTCTTACTAAGCTGTGGAAGTGTATAGTAAATATGTGTAGATACATACATATATAAAATCTGAAGGAGGATCTAAGATACAAGAATCCAGAACAGACGCTTTCGTAATGTAGTTGAGGTTTGTCTCAAAGTTGTCGCACTCATATTTTTCACAAAAAATAGATAACGACTAACACACATTATAATGCACAAAACGTTGCAACTTTCACGAGTATTGAGCGCCACGCGCTAATGCTACTACAGTTTGTTTTTACTTTTAGAATGAAACTTACTACTTTACCTAAAATAAGTACTTTATTTTAGGTATTTTTTACTATTGTAATCTTCACTCATCTCCCACATTTTTGTTTAATCGTAGACTAAATAGAGACTTTCTGAGTGACTAAAAACGATACTGTTATTTTACCTACCTAGAAAAAATGATGCTAAATCAAAATAGTTTTATTAAAATAAGGATTATTAAAAAAATGCATATATCGATATTTAACTTTGATGTCTGCCGAGGGTTTCCTGGTGCCCTAGTATCATCCTTAACGGTCACGGTATATATTTTGGTAAGGAATCCTATTAGTTACAGTATAGTTTTCTCCCCCAGCAAATATAAACGTTCGCTAACGACCGTCGAATGTTTACTGTAGTAGAGGTAGATGCGGTGCGTCGTTAGACAGTATTTATTGCGATCTCGTGATAGCTGTAAACGTATTATAAAACGTTACATCGTAAGATTACATTTTGTACGTAATTCTACTGACTACGTGCTTAGCTTTCTTTATTTGCTAACTAAATTACTTTACGGGGATGCACGATAAGTAATATTATTTAAAACAAACATTCGTAAGATTTTAATGCAAATATTTTGCCTATTAGGGTAATCAGAGGTGGCAAAGTGTTAGGACACATTCTTCTAGTTGGTGCTCAATTATCTGCTAGCTAACAGTATGAGGAATGTAAAAAATATATAGTTATTTCAGTGGAAACGAACCTATAAATATTTTTTACTATTTTTAAAGTGTTATTCCACACTTCGAAAAAAAACTACACTTTTAAAAACGTGTAAAATTTGTACGTAGCTGGAATTAAACTTGCGCCTCTTGGAAATCGTCCAAGTGCCCAACCAACTAAGCCATATGTTCATTGGTCAACGTAGCAGGCTTAGTTGGTCAGAGCGCTTTACAGATACCTTATGGTATCTACTTAATAGACTGTATGCCTTTATATTTTATACAAATCCATTCAAAAAGTAAACGGACGCTATAGGAAGATATGGCTTAATATACGAGTATACATGATCAATAATCAGATTTGCGTTGAATTTTACATTGAAAGTATTGTGATCTTAATAAAACTCTACTGTAATAACTACGATAATTAATGATATAAAAAAATAATATACTTGTTCTTAAGTATAAAAAACTCCATTCTCTTTATTTCTATGCGAAGAAGAATTAAGGTGCTGAAAGTAGTTAAAATTCAGGTGATTTTCATGGAATTAATAGAGTTCTACGCGAGCGAAGAGAGTGAATGCTATTTTCAACACATTTGTAGTTAAAATATCATAAAGACTTGTGAATATAAATTACAATATGTAAATTGAAGTATAGTACGTAAAATAACAATTTTGAACCTAAGAACTTGTTTACTCGAAATATATTAATTTTAAAGATCATTTTATATCTATTTGAGACCGTTGCGGTGCAGGACGTTGTATTTACAGTTACATATTTATGTGGCTGTAAATGCAACGTCCTGCATCGCAACTCACCGCCTTTTCTTTTCATCACAGCGAATCGAACCGTCGTGATTACAGCAAGATGTTGTCGCACTGCGTCTTCAATTTTTGTAAAGTTTTAGCAGAAAGCTGTAGATCTTTTTCCCTATCTTCTTTATTACATCTGCTTGTAACTTAACTGCAGCTTAAAACTTTAAAACACTTGCTGTCAGTTGTGAGCGTTAAATAAACTTTATGTGGGGTTGTAATTTGCTCTTACAATTGCTTTAAAAGTGTGGTAAAATAATAACACCGCTATTATATGATAATATATGTTATTATTTAGAGCTTAATTTAGCTTCTGTTATGTTTTTGTCATTTATCAAACTCCTAAAAGACAGAAGCACTAAATGACATTCAAGTAATTTGACTGTAAATGAGATGGTTTGAGAAATCATTTACAGTGAAATGCATTGTTCTCATTACTTCGCTTTGGTTACAAAATAAAGCGCGGCTTGGTTCAACCATGTCAGTTTATTTCATCAATTGAGTGGAAAGTGTCTTCACTTTCCACTCAATTATTGTGCGTAGTATTTCAACGCTACTGGTCCCGTCTGCCTGCTTGGAGCATACAATGTGAAAATATTTATTTTTTTTAAAATAAAAAAGACACTGAAGTAAAATGTTCGAACGCAGAATAAAATATAGAACAATCACGTTTCCTTTGTATGACTTAGTTAGTAATTGCTCAATGAACTGAGATATTCACTGAGATTCACGTACTAGATGTGTAAATAATACTGGGGAAGTAATTATGAACAATGTTTTAATCGGAATTAAACGTCCATGCAAAATTTGTACAGTAAATAAATCGAAAATTTTCATTTTCTCCCACACACTCACGGTAATACTTTAACTTTTACTCAAGACCTCTCATATCTCGAGCTAATAAAGACTTGTCGCGGTCCCGAGCGGCCACCTCTAAAAACTTTTTATAATGAAGACAAAATTGTTCTTTTAATCTTTCTTCAAAAATATTGTAATAAAGTATTAATTTGATTATCTTAATTTAATGTTCAATGAAACAGTGCTTAATGAACTTGTATTTTTAATGGACGCTTAGAATTTTCATTTCGATTTTTAATTTTAGATGAAGAAATATTTATTTTTTCACGTCGTTGGTCATATTGTTCAGTAAATCGTATTTTCAACTAAACATTTTTTTAATTCCTCTGCAATTGAAATTAACAATCTTATATAGATAGTATATGCAGTCTCTCAATTCTCTATAATTTGTAGAGGTAAATAAAACCTGACAAGAGCTAAAGCCAATCGTATCGATTTAAAGCGAAACGAGTGTCACAGGAATGTATATAACTTGACGTGACGCTTTCACAGTGGTTAAATGACGATCAATAAAGATCTTTTAGTATGTATTCGTGATCAAATACTTACATTAATGATTACTAGGTTTCTGCGAATATGGCAAGATATTTACAACAGAGTGTGAAAATAAAAAAAAATCTCATAATATCTTTTCCGTTATTTTTCTTCTTACGGCTGCTATTTGTAGCATATTTATAACTTTTTAACTACAATTTTTAGAATATATATAGTATTCATGTTCAACTTCAGAAAATTGTTTAAAGTGTGCTTCGAATTGCGACGCGGTGTGATATTAAGTCGTCAGTGATACAAGGGATGTTACTAGGAATTTTGTTTCGGTCGAATTTGGTATTTGACAATGTATTTGACTTATACATTTCACTGAGATTTAAAACTGTGCTAACCGAATATAGTTTATTTGATAAATATTTTATCAGCTTTCTGGTTCATCATATAAAAGTAAGCAGAAATAAAAAAATCTCAAAAAAAAGTTTTTTTTAGTTACTTCCGCGATGTATCCTACACTTAGCAGGGTCGACAGAGATTATTTTGGAACCTAGTGTTACACAGTATACACTCTGTTCTATATAAGATTTCTATTTAACTATCTCCGCCGAATTTTCAAAGCCTTACGTGTAAAGAGGTGGAACTCAAGGCCGAGATTTTTTTCTTTACCTGAGCGAGGTAATGAAAATGTTAAGAATTTAATGTTCTCGAGTGAGGATTGAACTCTCAAACTATAGCGTTTATAGTCGGGCGCTTTTGCGCCCGCGCCTCAACTTTTAAGAATTTGTCTTATCAGAGCAAAAAAAGCCTGTTGTGCAAAGAGCGAATGAATTTTTGATTGTTGTTGTTGTTTTTCATTCCTTCGGTCTGGTAACAAGGCAAAGCGCAAAAGCTCAATTTTGGCGGAAAATGGGGAATGAAACACTAACTTTCCTAATTCCTTCTGCCTACCCTGCCATGTGCGTGATATAGTGTAAAGCCGAGTGAGAAAGAGAGACTAAATAATTAAATAAATAATTTTACCATGTGGATGGCATTCGTTATTGTCAGATGCTGTACATCTTTGCTATGATGTTCTATCATTTTCCTGTGTAGTTTTAAATTATGTTTAATAAAAGTAAATAAATTAAACATTAGTTCTCTTTTATCGTAAATATTTTTTTATACCTTGAAAATTCTGATTATGATATGTAGTCTTCATTCTCTCTCACTCCGTTCTCCATCTTCTGCTCAAAAACAACCTTCTTCTTTTGTTTATGTATCTGTACACAGATACAAATCTCTCTATAAGGAGAACAAACTATTTGGTATTTCATTTCGCACTGTGAACGTGCGAGTATCAGAGCAGTACCTTGGACTTGCAACTCAAGTAAAAACTTAAGAGGCTCTTTGAACGTGCAATAATCCTAACAATCAACTAGCCAAGTTCCATATTCTACCAGACTATAAAACAAATAAAATTTAGTTAAGACCTATAGTTTACAATAAAAAAAAATGTTGATCTTGTAGATCTTCAGTCAAAGTAGCGTAACGTAGGCGGTAAGTAATTATCAATTTATAATGGCAGTATCACAATATTACATTCAAGACGTGTCGTCAAGTAATCTCACGTGTCCTATTTGTATGACAAACATTACGAGGCCTACCTTATTACCTTCACGTGTGTTTCTATGATGACGGCTTAAGTTTGTCACCTGAAAAATTGTATATTATGTCCCGTATGCTTACATACCATCTAGAATATAAATTGTATGCTTAAAATAATAAATAACACAAAAAAATCATAGTAGTTTATTAAGTGCAGAGTGGCTTCCAGTTAGTTCCAGTTTATCAGCCTTATAATAATAATACCGAAAATGCAGAAATATATTTATTGAATAACAAATCTAAGGACTATTTTCTACCTGAACATGCTGGAGAAGGGTTTCATTGGATTTTTTAGTTAAGTTAAGACACACTCTCCCGCGTTCCGCTAAACTTTGAGACATTGTGTGTATAGTGGCGTACTTAAAGCACTTCTTTGCCTTATTAACGGAATTAGGAATTAAAGACACTTCACTTCCCAGTGTATGAGTCGAACTCGAAACAGGCGTATTTACAATTGAAAGGTATGTCGCGGCTTAAAATGTTTATGTTTTTTGCGTAAAATATATAAAAAATTCGTGATTGAAAATTGAACCTACAACCGTTACGGGTACGTGACATACATATCTTCTGTACAACAATGGTGTCATTATCACAAACTTTAGAAAGTCTCATAAATAATCACGCCGACAGTCGAGTTGTATCGCGTCTGGGAGCTTTTCATAAAGTCAAAAGCACGCTACAATATATTGTCTTACATAAGTGATTGCTCGCGTGTCGTCCATCATTTAAAATTTAATGTACTACTAACTACTACGCAATATATCGGTGCCGCTAGACCTCATTTGTTTGATTTATAAAGCATTATTAATATAATATAATTATTTTTTGTTTTATTCTCTTTATGTATTTAATAAAGCCACGTAAGTACACGTTCACTTGCATTGAGGAGTAGGCAGAGAGAACGTAGCTTTTCGCCCACGTTACGAGATTGTTTGTTAAGTAGTTGTTTTTAAATATACATAACAACTATGTTTTACTTGCAGCTTTGTCCTTGTGGTCTAGTAGAAGCTGCAAAGTGGTACCTGTACTCCTTTTCAGTAAATAGATTATTCAAAACAATAATATTTTTTATATGAACTATTAGATTTCTAAAGTGAACACGTTCAATTTAATATTTTTTTTAGTTCTACAATATTGAAATTGGATAAAGATTATAATTAAAAATATATACACATGATACATACATGAAAAGGCTCATTAGCAGATTAGCTGTCCCGTGTACTCGTAAGTTATATTTGTATGTAACATTCACTGCGACATGAACGTCTATAGAGAACAGCAGTATTGTACACAAACAATTTGTTTCAGTACGCGAGGAGCGTACTAATGCCAGGTAAGAGTTCGTCAACGTTGCCTCTAATTATATATTAGTAAGCTATTCATTAAACTACAGATATATGCTAGACTGTTAGCAGATTTTGAATTTGTGTTACATATTATTATTATCACTCCATATAACATTTGACTGTAAATGTGGCGCTTGTAAGTTTGAACCACACTCGGGAAAATGAATAAGTTTCACATTTCTCGTCCTGATAAGAAGACGATGCATGCCATTAAATTCCGCTTTCAACACGCTAAGTCTTGGTAATTGTGTGTCACATTTCTTATTTTCAGCCAGAAGAACCTCATAGCCGTCGCATTTATGGTCAGATACTGCACCGTTACGCTACGACGGCTACTATATTAAAATATATGTATACATATTTGTCTTACTTAAATTGTAATAAATATCGTAATAGGAAATCCGTGTACAGCTGTCGACCCTCGCTCATACATAATAATTATTGATCGATTACTTAATGTTTAAATAATGTGGAACTTACGTTAATTATAACTGACTTAGAGTTACTTTTTTGTACTAGGACATTGACTGTATTAGACAGAGTAGGAAAAGTGTACGTTGTGCTGTGACTCTTCATTTCCTCAACGCGTCACTGAAGACGTGGCGTGGTGAAGAGTGTAACCTCTTTACGATGTATATCAAGACACAACGATAAATGTAATACTAGGTTACAAGTTAAAATGATTTATATATTATTAAACGTTTAATGTTTCAAACTTTAGTTTTAAAATAGACAGGATATTATTCTAACTTTTCATTGCCTTACTTTATCACGCATGTAGCTATGTAGCCAGACCCTGCGGTCACCAGTTTTCACTTAAAATTCATAATATTTTGGGGAATGAGGGAACACATCGCTGCGCTTCGTTTTTTTATTTGCGCATAAAAATTATGCGTATCCTCGACTGGAATCGAAATCATAGCCATTGCGCCAACAGACAATATCCTACTTTGTCATGACATCCCCCAATAAACGATGAAAATATTTTATTATCTTGTATTGAACGACCAGGCTTGTTATATGTCTAACAGAAATAAATGTTACGGTTCGTACGGACAAAAATAAGTCATTTTTAATAATTCTGTAAGCCTCTTGGCTTATAGAGATATTAAAAACGAGTTCTTTTTTCAATATAATTCTGGCAACGCACCTGTCGCTCCTCTGGTTTGCCGTTTCTTTACCATAAAACAAAAAAGAAAGAACAAGTATAATATTTGTAGGCAATCGGCACGGGTCGAGGCATAGCACAACTCGGCCATCGACAGCTTATGTAAATTTGAAAGTTTCCAATTTCGATGCAAATCATTTCGCTTTTTGGCGACGTTAGAAGCATTCATTGACTTTAGATGTAAATATAAAGAATTTCCTTTTTCTGTTTCCTTTTAACAAAAAACTATCTCATGTAACACTTCATCACATATGAACTGTTATAAATTGCTTTGAATATATTTATCAAAATTGAATTTTGTACTTATAGGTATTTTAATTCTGGATATTTAACGACAACAATTACGAGTAAGTAGCGGTCGTAAATTAAATAACTGTCGTCTATTAGAGTATTGCTAAAATAAAAAGCTACACGATTTATTACGCTAATAACAGCGTATGTAGAGAGAACTTTGTGCTACGACATTCCATTCTTCACCCGAAATTAATTCACTTTTGTCAAATATTGCTATAAGTACCGTAAAGAAATGACATGTTCAAGTCAGTTGCAAAAAAAATAAAAAAAAAAAAGAAAAATACGATATACCAGAGAATAGTACCAAAAACGTAAAAAATAAATGTTTCTTCAAATTAAATTAGAACAAAGCGATAAAAAGTATAACTCCCGTTAAAAATACAAGTTCATTAAACACCGTTTCATCAAACAATAAATTAAGATAATGCAATTAATACTTTATTATAACGACAATTTTCCCTTCATTGTAAAAAGTTTCCAACGCGGTCTCTCCAGACCGCGACAAATCTTCATTAGCTCAAGATATGAGATGAGGTTTTAAAAGTTCTATTTTTTATCTCATACTGTTTCTTTGTTGTTCCTGTTTTTGTCCCTAAACTGAACTAACTGAACTAAACAGTTAAAGTATATAAGCTTAAAAGCTTAATTAGACATATGTACGTAAGTTCAAATTATTGTTTCGCATAAAATCTTATAATAAATGTTCGTAGAACATAAGACTACTCACGTCACCTGACGTTTATACATCTGCTGGTGTTATAATATCACTGCGAGTGTGTGGTAGATAGTAGAAAATATTTAGATATATTTACTGTATAAAGTTTGTTTAAAGTATAAGACGACATGGAAGTGTAATACTCAATAAACCTATATTGTTCATAATTTCCTCTCCAGTGTTATTACAACATGGTTTCTCAGCTCATTGAACAACTAACTCGATCATACAAAGTGAACGTGATTGTAGTATATTATATTCTGACTTTACACAGTTTACTTCAGTGTATTTTTTTATTTCAAAAATAATTAACTTCACGTGCAAGAAAAAGTTACATTTTATTTCTATATCACAACGGCAAAGAGAAAATAATTAATATAATTATTATAACGTTTTACGGTCTAACGCACAATGCCCATAAAATAAGTGGAAAAAAGGAAAAGCCTTGAATTTTCACTAAATCTTCACCCCGTCTACGCCTGCAATACCAACATCGTGAAATGTCGAAAGTTACTCTCTAAGAAGTTACTGCTTACGTGGCTTTTACTTGGGATTTTAGGCTTGTTTAAATGGATACATGTAAGAATTGTGTATAACAGAACATTTCATACATTATATTATAAAAAGAAATTCAATCAAACAATAGATAGAAACGATAAGGATATATCTTAATACCGTTAGTATAGAAAGGTTTATTTTCTTATATATTAATTTTAACATAATGAAAGGACAATAATAAAATCATAAGAAAAAACATTTACAAAATTTCATTCATCTGTCTGTTCGTATAGCTATTAACGTTTTGACGCAATGGAACGCTTCAGTTCGTAACGCTTAATAGACATTAAAACTATTACTTACTAATGCTCTGTCTCGACTTTTTACAAGGGTCTGAGAATTTTTATGTTTAATATTGTGAGGTGTATATATGTAAATGTCGGAGTAGTTGGCAGCAGTTGGTATGTCTGATTGTGTACTAAAATGATAAATGAGCTTTACTTTTAGGATCTCTAAACAGAATTACTTCTAATGTCTTTCAATTTGTCCTTATATTCGTAGTCCATATTACAAAATATGCATATTGTCAATTTTCGTAACAAAAGTAGTTACAAGAAAGGTAAATAATTAATTGTCCTAGGGGGATGCAACCCCACTGTCACAAGTAGTGCTGAGCTACAACAGCACCATTATTAGCCGAGGTCAGTTGTGACGCAAGGGCACAAGCGTGTGACTGTAAATGTGACGGGTTGTGGTTTCGATCTCCACTCAAGGAAATTAAATCTTATTAATATTATAAATCCGAAAGTTTGTATGTTTGTTACTCTTTCACGCAAAAACTACTGAACGGATTTTCATGAAACTTTGCAGTAATATAGCTTCGATATCAGAATAACATAATAAGTTAAAATTTATAGGGATTTTAACCGACATAAAAAAGGAGGTTTTTTATGTATGTTCCCCGATTACTCGAACATGGGTGGACCGATTTTCAAAATTCTTTTTTTGTTCGAGAGGGTATATTTCACAATTGGTACCATGGTAAGGAGACCAGGATCTGATGATGGAATCCTGGAGAAATCGAGGGCAACCCTCAAATTTGAAAGGCACTGATGCGGTTTTTTCGTATAATAACGCAATTGGGAGATCTGTATCTGACTGTCATCTCATTTTATTAACCGATTGCAAAAAAGGGGGAGGTTCTTAATACGTATGTTCCTCAGATTACTCGAAGATGGGAAAACCGATTTTAAAAAAAAACTTTTTTTATCGTTGGAGTTACACAAAGATAATTACTGTAGGATTATTTATCTTAAATAGTTCTAAATAAAAGTCCGCGACAGTATATATATATCTCTTATGTGTAAGTTACTATGACCAAAATAGTGAACGCGGACGAAGTCACGGGTAACAGCTAGTATTTAATATTTTCAGTTTCTTCGCCCTGGTAACAAAGTAAGTGCGGCGTTCCTTTACACGGCATACGATGCCACTAATTCGGTGACTGGAACGGAGAGGAACGGAGAGAACACTTGGTTCCCAAATTATTATATTAATTAGCATAAAGCTGAAAAAAAAAACAACCAACAAGTATTTATTATATCATAACTACATAAAGCTTATCTAAATCTTTCTAAGTTATAAACTTTATATTGTCAATTTTCTAATAAATTAGATTGATTACTTTAAAACGGATTCCCGTAATTAATATAATTGAAATTACAAATAACAGGAAGAAATAAAATAGTTCAATTTCACAAGTGCTCTGACTACTAAACCATATGAGC
>DWMZ01001796.1:0-15452 GCA_018249855.1 Eueides tales michaeli
TAAAGATTTTTGAAAGTCATAATACTGTTGACAAAAATGTTGAAATGTTATGTAGACAAATAATAGGGTGTCTCATGTATGCTGTGTCGGGTACTAGGCCTGACTTATGTTTTACTGTTTCGCTATTGAGTAGATATCAAAAATGTGCAAATAATATGCTATTGGTTGCTTTAAAAAGAGTATTGCGTTATGTTAAACAGACAATAGATTATAAGTTAATATATAAGTGTAGTGATGATATCTTGAAAGGTTATTGTGATGCAGATTGGGCAGGAGACCTTAATGACAGAAAGTCAACAACTGGTTATTTGTTCACATTTGCTAATTGTTTAATTTCATGGAGTTCTAAGAAACAGGTTTCTGTGAGTTTGTCCTCAACAGAGTCGGAATATATAGCAATTAGTATGGCAGCTAGTGAAGCCTGCTGGCTTGTGAATCTACTAAATGATTTTAAAATAAATAATATATTGCCAGTTCATATTTACTCCGACAATCAGTCTGCCATTTCTGTTGCTTGTACTGATACAGTTAAACGTCTAAAACATGTTGATATTCGTTATCATTTTATAAAGGAATTGATTAAAAATGAAAAGCTATGTTTAAAATATATTAAAACAAATGACCAGCCTGCAGATATGCTTACAAAGGCCTTAAATAAAGAATTGTTAAAATATTTCTCAGAAATATGTGGTATTAGCTAAGTTTTTTTTTGTTTACTTGTGGTGAAGTTACATTGAGTGGGGGTGTAGAATGGGTACAATGTAACCACACCTTGACAGTTTTTATTTATAATAGGTTGGTAATACTGTGTTATTGTAAGTTGGCAACACTGTTTTTCGTCTTATTGCATTAGCTAATAAGTTTTTGGTGAGTCAATAAATCCACAATACATTTCGTTAAAAGTATCTCTCATTTTATCTGCTACAGTGGGTATCTTTTTATTAGCTCATCAGAACTTTTTCTAAATGAGGTGAATGATGTATGAAGAATAATCGTCAAAAAAATGTTAAAATCCGACATTGATATATTTGATATACAAATATTTACATAAAACATACATAAAAAAATAAAATTTAAATACTATCTTCTTCATTGATTTATTTTTTTCTATATAGCAAAGGTAAAAGTAAAATGACTTGACAAATACAGGGTATTATTAGAACAACGCCCGCTATGGAGCCAAATGAGCCGATTTGTTACCCATTTTCGTAGATAGGTACGTGTGAGCACACCTTTTCTAACCTACTATATACACTTACACTACTTACTATACATACTTTCACGCTATCTCCGTTATACCCTAAATATACGCATCGTGGGGTCGAAAGGAAACCTTGTAAATAAATGTAATTTTTTTTCTGGAAATCTAGTGTTAAAACACTCCGTTCCATTCCGCATTTTCCGCCGAAATTGAGGAGTTGCGTGTTGAGTGACGGAACTCAACGCCGTGCTTTGCCTTGTTACCAGAGCGAGGAAAAGAAAATATTAAATATTAAAATTGAAAATAAATATTTTAGGTTAAAATACAATATTAAATATTAAATTTAAAAATTGAATAAATGAATTAAATTAATATAATATTTTTTTTGGCTAAGGGCATATTACTGTATATATTGAAAAGGCTGCACCTTTTTCTTAATCATCTTGAGTATCATTAAAAGACGTGCTTTGTCTAAGTATAAGACCACAATAACAAAAAAAGATCGTTCCATCGAACAGAAATCGTACCTACAATTATAGTGAGTAGTTGTCTATTTTAGAAAATGCTGCCCTTTATCGTGTTACCAGAACGAGGAAATGAAAAAAAATTCTCAAACAGCATTCGAACCCAGGACCGTTGTGACTACATTTAGACTGTGATTTGATCATGTCAATAACAACATCGACATTATCAGTTTTAATTATACTATAAACTAGTTTGTCATCGTAATTACACAGCCACTGTGCCACGACAGACCTTCGGAATTAAAATATAGCGTCTGAATGTACTAAAGAAAACATAAGACAGATGACCATTTCACTTGTAGAGAAGTGCAAAAAATCATACTATTCAAGCAATGGCACACTCGTCTGTTCACGACGTTATTTATAGATGCTTACCATAACGAGAGCTGTTCACGTCCATATGGTCTGATTATTGCAATTCGTTTTGGTTGTGTTTAATTTCAGGCTGTTATATAATAACATTAAGCGAAAATTAGAACCAGTATTAAGATATGCCATTCAATAACAAGCGTGTGTTGGATACTGGAAGTGATTTCGCGATTTGTCTTCCTATCTAAATAAAAGTAAGTTTCTCTTTTAGGTAAGGGAATCGCGCTTATGAGCATATTTATTTTTAATTATAATGACATATTTTATTTTTTATTGATGGTAAGGGAATCGCGCTTATGAGCGCCGTGTCACTGTGCCACAAATGCCTATTAACTTCTTTTACTAATATGGCCCCAATGGTTTCACTATTTAACGCTTGAGAAAACCACTATTGAAAATCATCATGTACATTCAGAGAAAACCTCTTATTTTTTATCTTTATTTTTCATTTAAGAAAGTTAAAACTTATTGAAAACCGTTACCTTTATAACTCATTTCATTTGAAAACACCAAAAATATTTCAAAGACCTCCCATTAGGGTGCATCTCGTATCCCATAAAAAAATTAAAAATATTTACTTTTTGTTCTTTACAATCTTGGTATGAATATGAGTATTATTAAGACTGTATGTGTATTTTAATTATAATGACATTCGTCTCTAAAATTATATTTTTAACTTAGTATAGCACTGTTTGGAACACAGTAATACTTAGAAGTTTTCATTTTTAAATCTAGAGAATGAGACGCAGAGAAGATATCCTAACTCAAACTTACCGTTTCAATTCTTTCGGGAACTCAAACTCTTTAGTTCTGGGCAAGTGCCTTGACATTGGGTTCTATTCTGCTGCCTAGCTTATGGAAGAAAGAAGAAAGCATTGCGTTGAGTCAACACGTCTTACATAGAATCGAATTGAATATAAATTCAATTTATAGAAAATATAAATTTCAATACAACTACGCCATAGCCTTTGAGTGAATTGTTTGTATTGATGTTTTTCTTTTGTACTCTTCCATTAAAAATAATAATATTTCTTGTTTTCGGAAGCCTGTGGAGGCGCATGGAAATAATCATTTGACTAGAAATATTTTCTCGCTCTTGAAACGAGTTAAAGCGCGGTGTTGAGTTTTGTCAGTCAACACGCATTATCTTATTTCAGTGGAAAATGAGAAATAAAATGTCTTAACACTAGGTTCACAGGTTCCCAGGTTACAGTTTGAAGACAAACAAATTTTATAGTTTATCTTATTGCATAATAAATATGCCAAGTACAGATGAAAAAGTTGTCAAGAGATGTTGAGGGCAATTACTGTTAGCGCGAACTTGAGAACGACTTGAATATTAAGTATACGGGAGCAATCTGTAAATGAATTACGTTATCAACTAACGAAAATTTTAATTTACGCTGTATCCCGCAAATATTAAAGAAAACAGAGGGAACCTATTGATAAGGCACTCAGTTCTCCACTGCTCAATTTGCAATAAATTGCGTTTTGTATATTGGAATAAAAAACCGTACATTATTTGTTAGGGAGAAAATGAAAATAACTCTTTTTTTTGAATACTTATCGAACCTACGCCCGTCTCGTTTATAGTCAGATACTATAGTTCTGTGCTACGGCGGAGTCCGTTTTGGTTTAATAATATTTCTTATTGTATACAATATGGGTCAGGAAGTGAGAAACACTTTACTAACTATTTCCCAGCTGTTTTAGAGACATTATGAATTGAGTGTTGAGACGATGGTTACAGATTCAATTTCCAATAGGTTAAATGTTTTTATTTTATTTTCATGTGAGGTATTCCTTATACCTATTACGTTATTTCTACGAGAACAAAAAATAACAAAAAAGTTTCAAAGTTTTCACTCCATTTCTTCTAAAGAAATCGTCAATGGAAATAAATTAATAACAAAACACAAGTATTGAATACAATTTTAATACATTTTTAATCAATTCAGAAGTTTCCGATTGATGTAAGCGTAATTCAATGAATTTTAATTTTAGGTTGGTTCGGGTTTCGGAGTTAGACAAGCTCCAAGTTCTCGACTAAATATAGAGGGATTGACAGTACTTATTTGTAACAAATTTTATTGGACTGCTTAGTACAAAGTAAATGGAAGGTAGTGTGTTTAATGATTTTTTTTTTGTTACTTAAACAAGAATTCTTTCTTGGATTCTTTGTATTTTCTGAAACACCCCGTCGTCTAAATATGTCGTCTAAATTAAATATTTTTTTTGTATAATAGTTGTTGACGTAGAAAATTGATATTGATTGATCGAGTGCAAGCTGGAAAAAAAGATGATCGAGAATATCGTGTATTGTGAGGCACTCGCGTGAGTGCCTATGATATGAAAAAAAATAATGAAAAAAAAAATGTTGTGATTCTTTATGAATTTGGATCAAGATAAAAATTGATATTTTTTTGCTTTTGATATAGGTGTAGAATTAAGAACGTTATATTTTATTTTTTATTGATGTTTTCATTGATTGATACATGAGCAGAGGGCAGAGCCCATCAAATTTAATAACTCCCCAAATTGTTACTCGACCCCACAACCCGCGGCGTCAACAGCCAGACGGTATTCCGCTACTATGGACTCTTCTATATATTTAGACGTAAACCAAACATTTATGTTTAAGAGAAGATGAAGTTAAACAAAGTTCGCTTTACGACTAAAGTTTAGATTCGTTAGCGGACTTTATAAGTAGAATGACAGTTTAGTGTGGAATATTTTAACATAAATTGGGGGTCATATTATATTGTCCAAATGATATAATTTTTCTTTTGTTATAGAATTAGACTGTGTTTTAATAATACTTTTAACTCAAATTTATAAATACATTGTAAGTTTGTTTACGAATTTTGAGTATATTACATGATTTCTTTTTTTTAGCTTTACGCTGTATACCATACGCTTACAGAAGGAATTTGAGAACCTAACTTTAAGGCTCTCTGTTCTATGGATTACTTTCCGCCCAATTTTGAGACATTGTCATTATACAATGACAGTATTATATATTTAATTTCCTGGGGAACGAATCTGCAAACTTTTGCATTTACAATCGTATGCTTGTATCTCTGAACCACTGCATTTCGACATCATTCGCTACATTCCGTATATATTTTGGAGACGTTTTACGTGATAAGTGGTGAAATTTAACACTGCAATATTTTCTACCAGAGCAGGAATCGAATACACGACCGTCGTGTTTACATTCAGGCGCTATCACATTGCACCGCGACTGCCTCATATTAACATTTATAGTTATTTTGCGACCTTGAGATCCGCCACTCAAATAATAAAAAAAAACAAATATAAGAGTGACGCCCATAAAAGGTCTCGTTCAATTTCAGGATTGTGTGTCTATTAATTTTCATATTATATCGTGTTGTCTTAGAAATGTTATTTTTTCTCCGTGTCCTGCTCCAAGTAACTGTATTTTATATTAATATTTTAACTTGATTACTTTTCGCGATCTCGAAATCGATTTGTATAGCTTGGTAGTGAAAGCGAGATTTGTTTCAAATACCAAAACGTTAATTTTCCAAAAAAAGAAATCCTAATTTCAATAACTTTCCAAAAAACAAGCCAAAAATACGAGACATAAATAAGAAGGAAATTTAAAAGGGAAATTCATTTTGTGTTTAACAAAATTCATTTCTTATGGTTATTAGAGGCGGAACTCAACGCTGTACTTTGTCTGAGGACTCTAGTTGAGAACTTTAGTCCTCGCTGTGAGTGACAAAGTACAGCCTTGACACTACGCCACGAAGGCCTCTATGAAAACGTAATATTATAAACTTTTCCCAAAGCGGCAATAAAAAAAACTTATGCCCTAAAGCAAGTTATCGCGCACTTACATCGCAAATCATATGGAATCATCATTTTTGTAATATTACTTGCATGAACAAGATTTGGATTATATCTTTGGGACAATATAGTAAAATATCAGAGTATTTAGGGCGATCTTGGAAGTATATCCTCACTACGTTCCAATTAAGATATTCCCAATTTTAAGCAAAATTTAAGCATTGTATGTTGAACTGAACGCCGGAAATTGTATGTATATCTTTTAAAAATAAATTTTAAGAAAGTATATTTATAAAATTCTATTTTATGAAAAATGATTCATGATATAAAATGGGTAGGTATTTTTTAAGTAACGCTGAAATAAAAACTACCACCTCATTATAATTTATTGAGATGTTAAAATAAAAACTGTTATATTTTAATATCATATGCATCCTTTTGATGAAAATAATCTCTTAATATTAAGTAAAATTAAAACATTTTTATACTTTAACACTTTAGGCCTGTTGTGGCGAAAGACACCCAGCGTGTTATTTTCGTTATTGTTATTTCTTTATTGAGGTAAAAAGACAAAGCGCGGCATTAGGTTTAACCAGTCAACATACAATGTCAACATACAATGACTTAAAAATTCGAAAGAGAGTAATGGAAAAGAACAGAGAGTATAAACACTTTGTATTGATAATTTTACTATTTTTAACCTTCATTTAGATAAAAAAAGATACTTATGTAGAAAACGTATATTTATTTTTTAAATCAGTGTTCTAACAGTAATGCTGACAACGTCAATGGAATGTGATATAACATATAAGAATTTCGATATGATAGCTTGATTAAAACGTATGCCGTATTGGTAAGGAGACTTCAAAAAAGGCGCGGGTTCCAATTCTTCGTTCATTTTTTTATATGTTTTTTAAATAAGTACTTTGTATTTCTCCTTGTATACTGTAAGCAAGCATTCTGTAAACAAGGTTCGTGTCCAACGTAGACTGTTGCCCGCTGGTCTTACTACACATTTATATGTATTGGGCTCAAGGATCCATTTAAATTGTAATTCCAATACGCCTATATTGGAACTGAAGAAGCTTGGATATCTTATATAAGACGAGTTCGTGGACTTCTAGGACTTGGACTCTAGGTAAGACTAAATTTTATTTTCATTTCTTATTTAATTTAATATTCATTATTATATTTTGCTTATATATTTTAACAGCCTTTTTCAACTTTTTTTTAACTATTATGTTTTTTATCTATTATGTGAGTTGTGATCCCCACTTGAGGAAATAAATTATTTAATTCCTCACTCTGATGACAACGCAAAGCGCGGCGTTGAGGCCCGCCACGCAACACGCAATGCGACAAAACACGGAGAGTGGAGAACGGAAGCGTCTGAATGGGAACTAAGTGTCTTAACACTAATGATTACTCTGTGTCATTTTGTTCATAAAGGATCACTTAAAACTATTTGTTTTCTGTAAAAATTATAATTAATAACCTGTACATGTATATAGTAAATTCAACATTTTAAGTCAAATAATTCTATATTTTGTATATTTATATATTTTACTCTCTCTCTATCTCACTATGTACGAGATGCAGAATAAAGTATAAAATCCTTTATTATACATTAACGTTTTTGCCTAGGGTAACTCCCGGCGCAAAAATTTCATCTGTTGTACTGTAGCTTTATCAATGAATAAATCGATTAAAGTGTACTTTTTTAATTGAAAGGCTGTTTACTACAATGGTTCTTAGCTATGTTATGGGATATAGCGTCAAACCAGATAAAATATGACAATCAAAGTAGCAGCTTAACAGTTACAAACTAATCTAAGCAAAGTGCCTAGGTCGGTTTAGGTTTCTAAGCTTATATATGTGTAGGCGAGGGCGTTAAAATAGTTTATTTTCCTGAGCTGGAATTGAACCCCAAACCGTCTTAACCGTTACATTCACACGCCTATACCACTCCGCCACAAAAGCCAAATAATATATACATAATGATATATCATTTCAACTTATTTAAAACACATACAGTACACAAAGTTAAGTTAATGACATCTGTTATTTATGTGAATAATTTGTAGGGAAATTTTGAACAGGAACAAAAACCTTTGAAAAGTCAAACAAGCGATAACAACTTGTACAAGTTTCAACGAGGAAAAGCGTAAGGGTTGCTTTTTCAATGGATTTATAATATACTGAGATATCTTAGAAGCCGTCGTAACGCTGTGGTAAATGGAAACGCAATTTTACGTTTCGTTGCGCGGCGTTGATCAAAAATATTTTCACATTGAATTCTCTTTGTTCACCTTGCAGAACATGTATCGCTAGTTAAAATCTGGCTTGAAAGATTAATGATTTGTAGGTTGTAGGTTGTAACTAATACTTTAATTATTTGATAAAGTCATAAATAAGATATGTAATTACCTTTCATGGTTTCGTGGTTTCATTAACATATGGAAATGAAAATAACTGAGAGCTGTTTATGATTCTTGTCATAATCAATGATTTCGAATATTGACGCTTAACGCAAATGCAATTAATTTCTTCGCTCTCGTAAGATGAAACACGACGCTGAGTTCCCCCGCTTAACACGCAACGCCTCAAAATCAGTGGAAAATGGAGAATAGAACGGAGTGATTTTATATTAGGTTCCCTAGTTCCTTCTACATACCCTCCTATGTTCAAGTTACAGCGTGTAGTTAAAAAATTACATACATTTAGTTATCATGTAAAGCAACTATTTTTACTTTCTTCTATTGTTTTAACTACCTTCTATTTTTTTTTCCTTTTCATGTGTTAAAAGTTTCTACGAGTTTGCTAGTAAACATTTAATCTTTATATAACAAGAAATAAATATTTCGCATTACACTCTACCGGTTTTGATTGACGATCAGTAATTTTACGGTAACTTGACTCCAAATTTTAAAACTGAAGTTGTTGTGACCATATTTTTTGTTTTTAAAATACCGATGGAAGTATTTGACTTTAACCGAAATCGTTTTAAGTTCGATATTTATTAGAAGTAAATATCCTGTTTAGACTATGAAGAATGATTTTTTTATTTTCCGGCTCTAGTTACAAAATAACTTGCGGCGTAGAGATTATATCACGCAATGTCTCGAAAATTTGTAAAAAGAAACTGGAAAACGTAGCGTCTTAACTATAGGCTTCGTTTTCCTTTACAGGAAAAAGCGTAAAGCTTCTCTATGAATTTGTTAAATCTACAGCTCCGTCCCCGATTTTCATTAATATTGTGTAAAATTGCCATAGTCATCGTGAACAAATAACAGGAAACGGGCTTTCAATTCAGTTGTTACTGAGATTAATACGTTCAACTAAACGAATTTTTATACTTATAATATTAAGATAGAAATACATATGATATGTATGTTACAGCTGTTTTAAACGGAGTGTCCTATAAAATTATAATTTTATAGTCACTCTGACCTCCACTTAGTTAAGCATGTTAAAACACTGAGCAAAATATGTATAATTTCAATGAATTATTAAGGCCTCTCGAAAGTTAAAACCTCACAGTTTTTGATAAGAATTTGAAATTTCATGATAAACTAACTACCTTTAAATTAATTTTCTTAAGCAGATCAAGTGACTTTATAATTATACGAAGTTTATAAATGTTATAAGCTGCAATTATGAATCGGCAGTTTTATATAGTTCCTTTTAAGATACATCATTTCTCCATTTTTCCTCGAATTTGGGGTAGGACGTGGTAACTGGTGTTCGAAACTCAACGTCATGCTTACCCTTATTACCAGTGTGAAGAAGAAAATATTAAATTTTTTATTTCTTCTAGTGGGGATCAAACCCATAACCTGTCGTCTTAACTGTCACACGCTTGTGCCCCTGCGGTTCAGGCCTTGTTCTCAATTTTCATTATTTCTTCTCAGTTTTTAAATTTAACCCGACATTTTTCTCAGTATAATCCACTTACATTAACTTGTAATTAACTTGTAATACGTGAATAGTGTAAAATACGTAAAATGTGTATAGTACATTCTACTTTTCTGATTTATATTTATATTAACAAATGGTAAAGACAAGTCTCTCATTAGATTTCATTTATTTTTCAGACACGCAGGATTTTCTTAAGGCAATATCTGGAGCGGCAGAACTTAACATCGCGGTTTGGTCACTAGTAAGGAGAATGATTAAAATGTCTCACTAACCCAAGTCCCGCTTATATTTTGATGTTAAGCCGCTACGCCAAGATGGCATATGTATATAATGATGTAGATTCAAGTATTTCTGGCATGTACGAGGTAGGTCGAGAGAATCTAGTTGAAAATCCTAGTTTTGGTTGATTTTCACTATAAAAAAATGGGGAAACTCAACGCTTTCACTTCGTCAACAGAAAGTAAATTAATTATGTATACTACTTTTATTAACATACGTATTGTTTCAGAACTGAACTCCACAGTTTCACTCAGTACAACAATGACATCCAAACGTGGATAGACTTACAGATTTAATATTTTCACATTCCACCTTTCGCTTTAAAATTATGAAAGGGAAAACTTTCAAAGAACACTGATGTGATCGGCTGAACTGTCCTTATATCAAAGATAGTTATCCTCGAGGGATGGAAGATGGATGGCAAGGGCCATTAAACTGATATTATATTGCAAAACTAGATTAAAATATTCAATTATTCAATAATTTTTAATGTTATTCACTTAGTAAGATTGATTGTTGTTTTCTTTATTTCGTTTTTTTTCACGCTGTATACCGTACATAGCAGTACTAGGCAAAGAAAAACCTAGTGTATTGGTACTCCTTTCCCACTTACCGCCAAATTTTTAAAGCATGCACTGTTAAGAGACGGAACTTGTTAGACAAGATCAGTTTATTCCATTTTCTTACTAATTTCAAAATTAAAAATTACTATGTTTATAATTTTTGGTAAGAATATTATTATTGATTTTTTTTTAATATATTATTTTTTAAATAAACTCTTTTACTACACGTTGTGTTGTTAGCGGGGTAGCCATAAAAAGGAAAGCAACAAACGCTACGGTCTTGACATAGATCTTTTGCCTAGTCCACTGTCATCAACCTCTCCATGTCAAAAACCGTCAACAGCTTTTACCATTCACTTTTGCTTCATAAATATTCTTTCGTAATTCATTCTTTTGACGTGCCCATTTACACTTCTGTCTCACTGAGATACCTTTGGGGTATTTATTGATTTTATAATTATTGCTATTATATATTTTTTTATAATTTATACAAAAATCTTTTCTGAAATAATTTAATTGAAATTTTGAAAATATTAGTAAGCGATATAAGGGTACTAATAAAAGAGACAAAATATTCCCTTCTTTATAAAAAGGCCGCCAACTGACATTATCACAGCCTTATTGCCTTATTTTTTTAAAAGCGCATAGCTCTTAAATTGCAAATATAATTTTCATAGAATTTACGCCATAAGAACTACCATGATGGACAAGGCTTCCGATTAAAAAAAACACTATAATTGGTTCATTCATCCAGTAAGTACCACATTTAGACGGTCAGACCGGTCACATATATATGTAGGTAAGTTGGGAGTATAGGAAAGCACTAAGATTAAGTACACCAGAAAGACATCATTATCTTTAATATACTCAAATATAATTTGTCCCAAAATCACTATGTTAGGATATTCTAACATGTATTGATGTCCACGTCCTTGGCCAATATCCAAGGCGTTATAACACGAATACGCCATGTATCAAACCTATCATATCTAAATTTACATTTCCTGGGATTATAAAACTTGTGATCCACAGAGTTTACAGAATTTGGGCGATATTTTATTTCACGCCTATATATTGTTTACCGAATCTTCATGAAAGGTACATGATAAATCGACTATTATTAATATTTGTTCACACAATGATCTTTTTTCGAAGAAACGAACTTCCTCAATTTTTATCGAATTATGTGTACGTTATTTGTATGTGAGTGACAGAACTCCACGCCACGCATTACCTAGTTACCAGAACAGGGAAATGAAAATATTAAACATTTCATTTACTCGAGTGTGGATCGAACCCACAATCTACCACTTTACAGTCACACACAGTTTTCGGATATGTTTATTTATAAGTTTTGTAAATTTTCATTTTGCGCTGAATTTCATAACTGTGGTACTCCGGCAAGTACCACAGTTATGAAATTCAGGGCAAAATGAAAATTTAGGTTTTTATTACGCAGCGATTTTTATGCAATGCAGTAGACACCGTACATAAATGCGCATTTCTTTTGATTATGTTGACTAGGCACCTTGATTTTTTTATGCTCGAGGGGATCGTAGACTTTAATAATTAAAATACTATCTTAATAATATTTATAAATTGTAATTGTGTTAATATCTTTGCTCGATCTCGAGATAAATCGACATACGAACTAGTAAGTATTATTATATTGATAAAGGTACCGTTTTTACATTTTCGGGTAAGAGACCCTAAAAATATAATCTCTCTATTTTATAAAATACTTTTTTGTTCTGTACGATTTTTTTGTATAATAGTTGTTGACGTAGAAAATTGATATTGATTGAGCTGGAAGAAAAAGTGATCGAGAACATCGTGTATTGTGAGGCACTCGCGTGAGTGCCTATATAATATGAAAAAAAATTACGAAAAAAAAAAATTGTGATTCTTTATGAATTTGGATCAAGATGTAAATTGATTTTTTTTTGCTTTCGATATAGGTGTAGAATTAAGAAGCTGATCGTTATATTTTATTTTTTATTGATGTTTTCATTGATTGATACATGTTTTTTCGTTTAATTTTTGCGCCGGGGGTTGGCGAGCGAAGCGAGCAGGGGGCGGAGCCCCCTAGTTTTGTATAAAATAATAAGCTTTTATCTAAGTTTCGATATTCGCTATAGTTTATATCTTCAGTGGACAACATACCTAAATAGGAAACTCTGTATGTCTACAACCTACATACATAATATTTCATAGTGTTATCTTTATTTCATCACATGAGGAGTTATTGTACTAATAGCGTGCGTATATCTTCTCACTTTGTTATATAGAAACAAGTAATATTAGATAGATAAGCTGTCATTCTTATACTGAGTTTTATTCTTAGTACGTGAGCAGTGTTTTTATTGTTTTTATAATATAGATCCATATTTTGTGAAAATGGAGATCTCGGAGTTCACTTATACCATACTATATTTTTGTCTGTATTGACTTGATAATGTATTATAAACGAATAAACGCTAGCTGCATGCACAAAATTGCATGACTTATTGTCACATTTCGCCTGACTCGAGTGTGTAAGCGAGAGTGCGGTTCCAACGAATGTGAAGCACGATCGGCCTGAGCGTGTGCAGTAAATTATTTATTTTTTTATTTAAATTATAGATAAGTTACAGATATTTTTAAGGTACTTAAAATTAATATATAATTTAAGTTAAAATTATTTTAATCAACAAATACAAATAAGCGATAATTTATATATAAAAAAAATAATTTAAAATAATTAGTAATTTATTTCAAATGACTAAAAATTTTAAATATTTTTATTATATAACGCAAAATAATTATAATTAAGTGATAATAATTCAATTCAATTCAAAAAAGTATACAAATTTTCATCGTGTTTTCTTATGACGGTATAACGTGAAATGGTTACCCGTAAACATGTTTTACGGAAAAACGTTTTTTATAATCATATAAGACTAAATGTTATCCGCTACATCGGTCATGGTCAAATGGAAATAACTAAGAGTTATGTACAAATGACATATGACACATGCAACATGACACACGCCACTTGAAACATGCCACATGACCCACGACAATTCACACATGACACATATAAGTATTAAAAGCTTTGAATGCTGCAATGCAAGAGAGGAACGTGGTGTAATATAGCATATAACGTTCCTCGTTAAATGGATATTATGCTCGTATTATTAGTTGCATACTTCCAGACTTTTGATTGGATTCTTATATTTTATAAATTATATGTAATTTATCTTATCAAATTATATAACGACCTTACTTTGTAATATCTATGGATTATCCAAAACATATTTCTTAATTAGAATTGGTGGTTCCTGAGATTATTGCATTTTTTTAGTTTTTTATTAATTTGTGAGCTTTAAAATTTATGATACACCTTGAGTTTCGCCACTCAACTCGCATTGCCTTGTATTTAGAGAACGTAGTTTCTTGGCATTAAGGTTTCTTTCCTTACCTATAAGGATATGTGAGGCTTGTCGTGGGACAGGGGCACAAGCGTATGACTTAAGGAAGTGATCATTTCATATTTTGAAATTAAATATTTATTATTTTCATTATATTCAACGAAAAGTGGAAAATTGAACGAAGTGTCTCGACATAAGCTTACCTCTGCAATGTGTGAGATACAGGGTGAAACTGAAAAAATATCTAGTGTAACCAAGAAGTACTTATAAATGATTATAAAGTTTATGTTTTCCTGTTGGATCTTTATAAAATAAATTAAGAAAATGTGTGTATCATAAGACCGTAGTGTCGCGGAGGTACATCGTCCTAATATTAAGGTAATATTCAAGGGTTCGTTTTCACAATTATCAATTATCTATTCAAAATTCAACTCCTATCTCTGGTGAACTAACAACATTGTTGAATTTCTACTCTCAATGAACAATATCGAAAATTAGGTAGAAAGTAAGAAACGTAGACTACCACAACTAACCCACACAATCGAGAGAACCTAATATAAATTACTAAGGCAAAGCCTTCAATAAAATCAAAAAAAAGTGCTAATAATCATAAAGTATTTCTAAAGCTTCTCTTGATATATAATCAAATAACTTACCATATCATATTAAATTATACGGAAAAAGCATCCAACAACACGTTTACAATCCCATTGGACGCCTTTAAAACAATTACAGAAGAATATTGTAAAACATACCAAGAAAACGTTAGAGAAACGAGCGATTATAATCAAACGAGTTTATGTTGTGTTGGTTAGTTATTTCAATTTGCTTTACGCCGTTTTGGCTTGAATTAAATTTAAATGCTTCTCTGTTTTTACAATTAATGGATAATGTTACAAGTGGCACGTGTGATTGTAAACGTGACGTTAGTGTGTTCGATTCCTACGCGAGGAAATAAAAAAAAATATATTTTCTTTTCTTTGCTTTGGTAACAAGGCAAAACGCGGCGTGGAGTTCTGCCAATCAATAAGCAAAGTCTTTTGTTTCCTACCACTCAACAGTCAAGAATTCAGTGAAAAGTGGAAACGAAAATGTCTTATTGTAAACGAAGTTTGTCCGTGTGATCCCGGCTTAGAATAGGATCACCCTGGTACTGATGGTATCGTAAGAGGCGACTAAAGTACGAGTGGAAGAGTCACGTTGTCAGCAATGACAACACGCATGGGCAGACTCGACCGGATCGTTACTACCCCCGGCATTTAAAACCGGCGTTAAGTAGTGACCTTGGTCACTGCGTTTCGCATTGGGTAATGCCGGGCCCCGGTGCCCATCCAACTTACAGACCGGCAACGCTCCTGTAGCTCCTTTAGTGTTA
>DWMZ01001797.1:0-15452 GCA_018249855.1 Eueides tales michaeli
CCGATGCGTAATCCTCGCTAATTTGTTAGGTTCCTTTATTATCAAATACGTAGAAAATCACTATATTTTATATCTTAGCTTTTTCCTTTTGCACCTCCTTATTCCTATATCCTTAAATTAAAGTGAGTATACCAAAGAAAGACAAACAGACGGTAAATATTTTTCTTTTTTTCAACAGACAAGTATCATAATGTAGCTTTATTATGAGTGTGTAAAAGAACGTGTACGAGTGTAACCTTAACCTAACCTTCTACGCCTGGCTACGCCTAGGAATTACTTGTAATTAAATTTTCAAATTTACTCAATGTTTTGTCTTTGCGTATTGTTATATAGCTATAAGTAGCTACTTTTTTTTATAGAAATCTTTTACAAAGACCATTGTGCCTCAGAGGTTGTGGGTTCATTCCTAGTCAACGAACGAGCGTAGCGAGATTTGAACCTGCGCTTCTTGGAATCCTTCAAATTTCCGCTACCAATAGAAAATCGTATAGAATTATTGTTGTAGAAAGAAACAACGATTAAATTAATTAATTTAATTAATTCATTTAATTAATGTCTAAAAGTCACACGTAATAAAGTTACAGACAATTACTAGTTATAATAAGTAAACACACTAACAATTCAGAAGCAACATCGAAATAGTCAAACTTTACAATCGTATTATGACACAATACAATATTCAACGGGTCTTGTTCCGTGACGCGACGTGACCCCTCCCTATACGTGACCTGGTTGGGGCACACGATGGTATTACAACGTGATTTAAGCAAACCACTTTAATTCAATAGGAATAGAATACTAAGCATTGTGGATATTGGCTCTTTTAGGGGACGTGTTGAAGAAATGAAATATACGCATAAAGAGTGCATCACCAGTTCTATCACCATAACATTAACGTTTGACATGAAACTTGTTGATTCTTGTACTAACCGTTCTATGCAGGAAAACTTGAAATTGCTTTATTCGAGGTAGCGAAGTATCTGGCATGTACCTGGAAGAGGCGAGATTATCGACTGTGTTTATAAAGATGTAACAATTAAAGATTATCAACTGTGTTTATAAAGATGTAGCATTTAAAGTGTGAATTGTTAATCGTTAGCTTCCTTAATTTTGTAAATCCTATTCGTACAAAACCAGGACTCTATACAAATTGAAAGACTTGGCTCGAGTTCGAGTTTGAAATGTTTAATGCGTCACATATATATTATATATGGTTGCATAAAATACTATTTTTAAAATGTGATAAAAAATTGCTTAACGGAATTTGAATCCGCGGAATTTGAATCCGCGGAATATTTCGAAAATTGGGCGAAAAATGTCAAATGAAATGTCATACACTGCAAAGCAGAAGAAAAAATATTTATGAACATCAATTCCGACATGTTCAAAAAGTCATTACCCACATAAAGTCCACGAGAGCATTTAAAACAATTCATGCATTTAACAATTGGAGTGCAAATATTTACTACAAATGTAATGCAAGTGTGGCTATAGTGGCACTTTACTAATTATGTATAGAGCGTACTATTAACTCGAGTTATAGTCATCTAATGCAATTGCTGTAAAACACACACGTTAATCACTAAGCTATGATAAAAATTCTAACCATTATGGTACGTTATCTAACTGTAAACATGACGGTAGTTTGTTTGATACCCACTCGGGGGTATAATTTAGTTAAAAATATAATTTCTCAACTTTAATACAGTAATTTTTTGGTCATCTTTTAATATAAGCGTCTTATGACTAGATCGTCTAATTGCTTCCAATTTTCCCTAAGACTCAGGACTTGGTATAAGCATATTACGCTTAAACAAGTTGAATGTACGCTGTTAGTTTAAGGCGATTACAGCAGAACTAGTTTAAATGCTATCTAGGTCACCTCGAGACCTGTTACCGACGTGTGCTCACATTGTAAGGCTATGAACTTAGTTGCAGCTTGAACAAAGTATTGGACGGGCTGTTTTATATACTGTTATAAGGTACTTATTACATAAAAATATTTTTAGGCCAGTCGTGACGTAGAGGTATAAGCACGCGAATGTAAACGTGACAGGTCATGGGTTCAATCCCTGTCATAAGAAATGATATTTAATAATTTCATATCCTAGCTCTGGTGACCGGAGTAAAGCGCGGCGGTGAAATTTGGGAAACAAAAGTATTTCAATGGACACGTGTATCTTAATATTAGGTTCTCTTGTTTTTCTACCTATCCTGTTATACGCGGGATACAGAGTCAAGCCAGAAAATAGTTAATCGTTGAGTAAAAATTGAGAAAGTATTTTTTTTTGTTTCCACATGTTCCAGAGTATGCACAAATCAGTTAGAATAGTCCTTTTTCAACCACCACCAAGTCTTCGAAAACTTGTGTAACACGACCAAGCGCTGCGTTGAATTTCACTACTGAAAAAATATTTGGATGGCAAGTGGACTAGATAGGTAGAAGTCTAGTTTTTAAGAAACTGCATTTCCTATTTTGTACTAAAATTAGACACACCCATGGAATAACGAAGTCAACGATGCATTATGAGGATGAATTGATTCCCAAAGAAATAATTCACTTTTAGGTGATCAGTAACAAAGAATCCTAACTTTAGTGTGCACCTAAAAAATATAAGAAATATTTGAACTCATAACCATAATGTGTCCATATTTGAAAATGTTTTCTTTACGAATAACTTTGAGAAAAAACAGCTTTACACCGTAATAAATAGTGAAACTCGACACCTCTTTACTAAATATAAAAAATAGGAAAGATTACATATTAGTTTAAAAGTTTTTATTAATAATTCCAAGTATGATAATATAAAAAAGACAAAGTTAAAGTGTACCCAAGTGTAAAGCGGCCGCGTGACGGCTATCAATTAATCAGAATGCGAACGATGAAAAAGTTTGACTGATTTTAAAGTGTTCTTGTGATTGATGCGAATGCTGAGGACATTGAGTTTTACTTGTGATACATGTGAGTAAAAAATATTTACAAAAGTAATAGTAGGCTATGTTCCCGCTCGTTGGAATAAAGTTTTTTTTTCGCTCTGGAAACAAGATCAAGAGATAAGTACCGCCGCTCAATGTATTTTATATCAAATATATTTTACTATTTTTCAATCTTAATATTATTTTTAACTTATTTAAAGTGATTGACAGTATTTTTCTTTCCTAAGTGTGGAATAGCACTTAGGAAAGAAAAATATTTAAAGAAAAGGAGTCTGAAAAAGTATTTGTCTTAATATTACTTTAGTTTTCCTGCTTTAAGGAAGTAAAAAAATTGGTCACCCATTATTGCTTTCAATTAACATTACTTTTATTCTACCTCTTCTTTTTAAAACTTCACTAGGGCTCATTCATAGTATATCTGTATCATCATGGATAAGTAATAACGAATGTTCTTTAGATATTAGTCTTTTGAAAGGGCGCGCAGTTGTGGCCGCGAGCCAAATCTTATTACTTCGTTCTTATGATGCCAATATTGTGAAAATGTTCACAACTATTGCAATTTAAAAACAACTTTGAAAATTTTACGTTATATTTCATATTTTTTACGATAACTTCGTATGAGTTAAGTGGCATGTCAGAGCTTTGTTAACTATAAAACGTAATAATTTTTGGAACATTGAGAAATCCTATCTTAGTGTTACAATCTTCAAGAAACTTTCATGGAAAATTTTAGAATTCCCTATTGTTCCTTACACTTTATAAATATGAATAGAATTATCGAAGACGTTGTTGTTTAAGATTAAAAAAAATACTACACAGCATCTGCTCTGAGCTTTGTAAAATCTCTCTCTTGGATTCATATATAATTCATACATAAACAATAATTACTTATTTGAGGCGTTCGGAACGCGGAACTCGCTGCAAAACGCAAGTATTTCCTTTTCTCTCGAATGGGGATTGAATCCACAACTTGTTTACAATCGCACGTTTACACCCCTCCGCCACGACAGACCGCACTTACACGTTTGACAATTGGTATTATCGTCACCCTGCCAACGACGACACAAGTGAATGTGACAGAGTTATAGTCTCCTGTTGCGATGTCTTAGTTGTTCAGATATTATATTTTCTTGTTAAGTTATAATGCTGATCCTAAAATGTATTTTATGATTTACGTATGTTATGTATGTATGTCTATATATAACTGAATAATATGTGTAGCTAATATTTGTTACATGAAATATATTTTAAATAGAAAATATATCAAAGTTAATATGAAATGATTTATAAACATCCGTACTTTTTAAAAATAGTTACACAAATTAGGAGATTCGTGAACGATGTATTTTAGAAAAATAAAATTACAATACAAGACGTTGATTTCCATAAGAAAGTGGGGAACGAAAGTCAACTTCCCTCTGCCTATCCTGCCTTATGAGGATATAGCGTAATGCGTAATAAATCACATTAAAAAATGTAATTTTAACAAAAATCTAATTTAATTTCGAATGATATGCAGGTTGACTCGTTTCAATACAAAGTGACAATTTCTAAAAATCACCGTGAGAATGTTTATCTAAAGTCGTAAAAAGACAAAACGCAGCGTCGATTTCCGCCACTCAACATTCAATGGAGATTTCTTCCGTCTACGATCAAGGAAATTAAATATTTAATGGTTTCAATTTAAATATTTAATATTTTAAGTTCCCCCTACCTACCCTGCCGTGGACAGCATATAGCACGAAGGTGAAAAAAATAACGGAACTAAACTGTAACAAAAAAGTAATAATTAATAATAATTGTATATCTTTTGAAATACTTAAAAGCGTAAAAATAAAAGAATTATATGAAACGCATATAATTTACATACATTTTTAAGCTTCTATCATTAAAATTATTCAAACAATTGATATTAAAGCCAGTAATGGCTGAAATCCTCTACTTTTAATTCAAATATAAAGTAACGTACAACTAAAAGGCATAATCTCCTCTGAAGGTGGTCAGTTGAAAACCACAGAGTGTCTTGATAATGTCTATATGAATAGTATAAAACTGAGGAGTTTGCTTATTGAAACGCGCCAGTTACCAAAATAGTTAGTTCAATTCAAAAATATTTTTCCACGACGTTGAGTTTCGCCACTAAACACGCAATACCTTAAATTCGGCTGGAAGTAGGTAACGGAGTGTTTTAACATTAGGTTTCCATATTCCTGCCTCCTTTCTTGCTATGTGCGAGATACATGCTTGCCATGTGTGAAGCTGAAAAAAAAAAATCTTATCACATGAACCAACCCATTTATGGACGAAGTCTGTATTTATAACATAATGTTAATCCATTCTGTTAATAAAATATTTTTTTATTTATTTATTACAATTCTATAGTATATGCTAAGTATATAAGCTAGTTTGAGGCCAATCAAGGCGCAAGGGCACAAGCGTGCGATTGTAAGCGAGACAGATTTTGAATTCGATCCTACTTGAGAATATGAAATTGGTGTTTTGTTTCACTGGCCTCTACAGAATTCCGAATTAAATGAAACCGACAACCTTTACGATTACAGTTTACAGCTTACATCCGTTTACAGTTTACAGACATACCCAATGAACCACGATCGCCTCAATAGTTTTCCAATCACGTTATTACGAATTTTAGAGGTACACTGCAGTAAGTAAGCTACGGGATAAGCTTAATCGATGTCAGGTGTTTAAGAGAATTTCGCAAACTAATAACATATGAGCGTTATGAGAGCAAGCTTGAATGAACTTAGATTGACCTGCAAATTGCTGGGATCGGGTTTACTTGTAAATAATTTTTGATGTATTTTTAAGAAATAAAACCAATTATTTTATGTTTTTGTTTGCTTCACGGTATATCCCACACATGGCAGGTAGGCAGAGGGAACTTGGGAGTCTAGTTTAAAGACACTGCTTCGCTCTACAGTCACATGCTAGTGCTGCTGCGCTACGACAGGCCTAGATTATTATTTTTACACTTTTTATATATTTTTGATTATGTATTTTATTTGACAAATCCATCTATTTCAATTGATACACATATAGGGTTGGCTAACCCTCGTAGAAGAATATGTAATTATTTTAGTAGTAAATTCATACGTATTATAGCCTACTAAGTTACTTCAGTTGTATTCCAAATTTAAGCTCAATGCGACACTTGCAAATGGAATAAATTAAGCTTGCAAAATTTTACTTACACTAACACATAATAATATTATGGCAATTTAAATAAATGCTTGAAAATGGTTCATTTCCAGAAGTTAAAATCAAACTCACGATGATTGCTTTTATACCCTGCCTCTTTATTTTCTCTATCTAAAAAACTTTAATAATCTAGTCTTTATATAAAATTAATATACCAAGAATAACAACGCATTTTATCTTATAAATCTTCATACCGTGGCCATGACGGGAATATAATGAATTATAAAAGTCTTTCTTAGAGCTCTGAGATATAACGCTTATTAACTTACCTCAGTATGAAAAAGAAAACCTTAAAAAGGTTTTTGGAGTCCACCACGATATATTTTATATAGAAAAAATCTTGACGATAAAGTATATGGATTTTTTTTTCACGTTTTTCTCACCAACCAGTTAGATCCCTCTAACTGGTTGCTGAGTTGCTGAAAAACCTCCATTCCCCGCTCTATACCATTTTTTTGAGACATTGAGTGTTGACTCACGGAACTTAACGCCACGCTTAGCTAAGCGCATGGTACGCTTAACTAAGTGTATGGAATGAGTAGTGTGTGAGTGGGGAAATAAAAAGATTTCATTCTCATATAATAAAAATATCGAAACCTGTATTTCTGTAGTATAAAGCAAGGAAGACGGTAAAATTTTAGTGTAGAAAAAAAAATGTTGGGCATAAATATACAATATGTAGCAAAGCAGATTCACGTTTTTGCACG
Organism: Eueides tales michaeli; assembly: GCA_018249855.1. Classification (NCBI taxonomy): domain Eukaryota; kingdom Metazoa; phylum Arthropoda; class Insecta; order Lepidoptera; family Nymphalidae; genus Eueides; species Eueides tales. The sequence goes on from DWMZ01001797.1 coordinate 6,864, forward strand.
CATGAATGTTACAGCTATACTTGAAAAAATGTGGTACAGGCAGAGGAAAATAAATATTAAAATCATTTAATCTTTTCATTCGGAATTCAGATAAATATAAAAAAATATCAATGGGGATTCGAGCTCATTTCCGCTGTGTATACAATTAGACGCTTTTCCAATATGCCACGATTACCTTACAGCTTAAAGCTTTCCTCAGTAAATTAACTATTAAATAACAGTATTTACGAGTACAACAAAACTATGCTATTGTATAAATAAAATCTAGCCAGAGTTTAGATAAGTACAGCCTTTAATTTCACTAAAATAATATTTGGCGAAACGAAAAAAATGAATGGATTTTAAATATTATAATGCATAAAACAGGTTGTTTGCTCGACCGCTGGCGGTGTGCCAAGACCGTGTTAAATAAAGGCCGAGTAAGTCTAATTAAATTTTGTAGAATACTCTTCTGTTTTTTGTTTTAATTCAAGTTTTCTTTTTTCAGTTTCACGCTGCATCCCGCAGATAGTAGGGCGGATGGAGGGAGCTTGTGATCTAGTGGTCAGACACTGCGGTCCATTAAGACACTTCCGATGCCCACTTTCAGTCGAATTTGAGACTTTGCGTGTTGAGAAATTTAGCTCAACGTTTCAATTTACCCTAGTTATCAAAGCGATATAAATGAAAATGTTAAATGAAAATTTTAATTCTTCAGTAGGAATCCACAACCTGTCGCACTTACGGTCGCATACTTGTAATCCTACGCTACGAAAGACTTTGGGCATCTTCAAGGCAATCTAGCGTTAGGAGTTTTCTCAAAGCACCGCCAAAATTTAGAGGTTTTCTATGATGAGTGGCGGGACTTAAAGCCGAAATTAATTTGTGATACGATTATAGTTATAATGTATGACTGTTTTTTTTCTACTTAGAAATTGGAGAACGGAGTGCCTTGTTACTTATGTTATGTGAGATAAAATATGATAAAAAAACTTTATGTGTTTTTTTTTTACTATGTGTGTGTGTGTTGTGTCTACAAATGAAATCACATGCAAATTGTTCAAAACAAAACAAAAACGAAACAGATATTTATAACATCATACAGAATAACTCTTTATACAATATTCTATAACAAAAATTACATTACATCAAAATTCAGATTAAAGCGGCGTCCCTACGGTGTTGCAGCAACCGGCTACTGAGATGAAGTATTTTGATTGTAATTATTTAGTACTAACACGCTAATAAATTTCAGTTTACTACTTGTTTTCTATCACGCTGTATCCCGCATATACCAGGGTAGGAAAAGAGATCATAAAGTTAAAATGTTCCGTTCTTTCCTTATCACTAAATTTTCAAGACAGTGCGTGTTGAGTGTTAGAGTTCAACGCCGCGTTTTGTATTGTTTTAGTTAATTAATTAAATATGCTATAATTTATTCCCCTGAGTAGAATTTGAACCTTAGCCTTTTCGTGTATAATCACATTATATGCCGATGTGCCAAAACGGCTTCATCTAGAACAGATGACATCTATTCATTTATGCGTTTATTAATTTCTACAAGGTATTTCAAAAACGGCACAGAGAGAATAATTATTATTTTATTGACACTAGAGAGAGTATCTTGTACAATGAAAGTGAGCCTGAGTGAGCAATTAAGTGGGCCCGTGAACCTACCCCTGTATCACAAGTCCCAGGTACTGTGAGACTCAGATGCCCTCACACAACCGAATAGTAAGTCCATGCAATTTGAAATATTTTCTCTAACGCGTCACAATTGTAATATCGCAGAGTGAGGAGATAACTATATCGTAATTTTTGTTCTACAGTTTACTGCCGAATTTATAGCACCAGCCGACCCGAACCGAATCGAACCGAAAATACCATCACCGTTTTTAAATTCTTTTAAATGCCATATTAGCACTTATCAGTTCGTCAAAACCACATTGTATTAGAAAAAATATTTTTTTTCTAATACAATGTGGTCCTCTAGTTTTAGAGGCATTTCGTGCTAATGGAACTCAATGCCACAATGTGTCTCATTACTACAGTGAATATGTAAAAATGGTGCATTCTCCTCAATGGGAGTTAGAATTATACTCGTCAAGATTACATTCTCTTACTTACTATTTGCAAATGCCGCCAGAAATCATTTAAGGCGTAAGGACTTATTTTAAGATAATCTAAAAGTTATCAATATCAGAATGAAAAAGTAAAAGAAAGTATTAAAAAGAATTTCATCCAAAACAAAAGAGCGATGTAAATTTCTAAACTAGAAATTTGGGACGCGCATCCGCAAACTTCAAAATTATTTTATCATAAGCGATCGCCATCTTAAGGTTGTCAAACTGGAATTCTTTACAAGAATATTGTAAAAATATTAACTTTTTATGCATACTTGCAGAGGAATGGTTTCCTTAAAGTATTATTTTCTCATATATTATATATATAATATTATATATATATATATATATATATATATATATATATATATATATATATATATATATATATATATATATATATATAGATATATATATATATATATATATATATATATATATATATATATATATATATATATATATATATATATATATATATATATATATATATATATATGTGTGAAATGAATACTTTGTATTGCAATCAGAGTGAATTAATGAAAAAAAAATTTTTTGCTAGTGAAAATCGAACCACAACCATCGCGTTTGCAGTAAGACTTTAAATTAAGCGACGTAACGTTTCCCTTCTGCACGCAAAAACAAATTCTGCGGAAATTGCGGAACTGAACGGAGTGTCTTCTCAACAGCTTATTAATAAATTTCTCAGAGGGACAAAGAAACGTTCTTCAAAAACTAACTGCTTAGAATGCAGATTTTTTTTCTACTGTTTCACATAAAATGCCAAAGATTTTATTTACTTAGATTTTCAATTGTAAAAATATGTGGTAGTATATTTTATAAGGAGGAATAATGGATCTAGCAAGCTTACACTCTACGCAATACGTATTGTGTTAAAAAAAAATGATATCTATATAGTGTCCCCTTCAAGGTAATCCCCATGAGAGATTATACGTTTGTGCCAACGTTTTGTCCAATATTCCAAACACTTCAAAAAATATTTCTTTATATCTTGTTCAGCTCCTCCCTCCTTCGATAACGTCAGCGATAGTTCTTTGATCCTTTTTTTTGAATAGGTACAAATCAAAGACGAGCTAAAACATGTGCAAGCAAAGCAGCTGTCAGCAATTACCTGATCTTTCAAAATGGCCGAACTAGTCGGCATAAGTGAGAGACATGAGAACCAACATAACGCCACAAAAATAACGAAATTCAAATATACGTAACTCGCGATACGTAATTCGAAATTCGTGATATTTTATGCACACACTTCGTATATCATATATGTTATATAAATTTTCTTAATTATCATCGTACTATCAAGTAAAGCCGCATTTTGAAGCCACTTTGTTAACCGAATAAAGAAATGAAAACATTAAATCATAATGTTTTTTCATTTCTCATTTTTCTTTCTTTTTATTTCTTTGGGTGGATCGAACCCACAACATGTCGCTCAAAATATAAGATTATTTTAAAAATAAGTCCCACATTTCATTTTAACTCGCTTGAAAGTCAAAATGAACATCGATAATTTAATAACAAGCCTCAAAGACAGTAAGCTGAAGTCGTTAAAATGTCGTTCCAATTAGCGTCGAATATTATACAAGGGATGCCTAATTTGTATTCAGTCACGGCACGGTCCGTACCAAATGAATGACAAATGTAAGAATTAACTGAAATTTATATTAAATAAGCGAATTTTGTGACTGTGAGTTATTGGGATGGGTTCGATTATTCAACGAAGGAAAACGATTTGTTTTGTTTTCTTACTTCGATACGTTTCGACGATCAACGCAGCGTTATGTTCCGCAAGTTGACCCAAAAAATAGCTTATAAGCGTGAAGATTGGAAAATAGGGAATCGTAACATTAGGTTACTTCTAGTTGTGCGAGAAAATTGACATAAAATGATAAATGTTACATATTACTGACTAACTTAAATTACTGATTAAATTTATTAAATATTTGGTTGCATTTTCTTAAGAAAACTGAGAGACATTTCATCATATAACAATCGTATTTTTTATCCGTTTATGTTAGTAACATTCGTTTGAGAAGATATCCGTTTAAGGCACTATGTAGAAAATATAACAAATAAAACCTTAATTTATGTCTTCGATTCGTAAATTATATATAAAAAAGCTTAATTTGATAGTTTAATCACCTGTCAAAGAAATGTCAATAAAAACAAACAAGATAAATGACACTCAAGTTATCATCAGTTCAAAAAAAGCCTGCAAAGCCCGCTATTGACAAATTACATCCCAAAGGGATTTCAATTTCTCAACCTAAAGATATTTACGTACTACTTTATCCAATGTGCAACTGGAGACCGTAAAGAAATATCCTTATATGTGCTCTATGTGACTAGTAAAGTTTACTCCAGAAAACTTTTTTATAGAAAAATATGCGGCCTACACGCGTAAAATAACACTTGCACTATACTATTGATTATATATAATATTTCTTTTTATTTATATTATTACTATGTAAGAAAGCTTAGGGCAAAATATCGGTTGTTTTTTATATGGTTATCTATATTTTTGTAGACTAAATAAACTGTTATTTAAACTTTGAGATGTTATTCGTTTTATATATGAAAATATTAGATAGCTATAATAGATACGCGTGTGCGATGAATTTCCCTTATTCCACGTAATGCTATTGTAATATGCAGTTTTATTACAATTACACACAGACACTTCAATGTATTAATATATGTATAAGAAAACACGTAAATATTTCTTAAGCATGTCAATTATTTTTGATTAATAAATCACAATTTGTCGACAAACATTGGATATACCAGGAGTGTAAGATTTTATAGTGAGTGTCACTAGTTATTTCCATATTTTTTTATATTTACGATTCTTCTATGCACATTAATCTCCAAAAAGTCAAGTCTTATTCTATCAAAATAGTCGCGACATAGTCGTTTATATCAATAAATATGTTGAGTTCCGTTTCAAATACAGAGCATTTGCGGCATTCATTCATGAGAATATTGATTGTAAAAATGAAATATTTCATTTCCTCGAGTGGGGTTCGAACCCACAACCTTTGTTTGTTACAGTAACACGCTTGTGCCGCTGCCCCACGACATGCCTCGAAGCTTTAAAACATGGTAAATACGGATCGATCGCACGTTTCTCGAAAGTGAAAAAGTTTTTTCGGAATGGTATCCATAATATATCTGCAAGATGAACGAAAAATGTAGAATCAAATAGTCAATACTTTTACTACGGCGCAAAATATTAGTGACCGAAGCTGCAGCTAAAAGATTTAAAAAGTGAAAAGAAAACAGAAAATGAAAATTTAAATTTTTTGGGTATTTTGTTATTAATAGCTACCAAAATGAAACTAATAATAACAAAATACCCAAAAAATTTAAATTTTCATTTTCTGTTTTCTTTTCACTTTTTAAATCTTTTAGCTGCAGCTTCGGTCACTAATATTTTGCGCCGTAGTAAAAGTATTGACTATTTGATTCTACATTTTTCGTTCATCTTGCAGATATATTATGGATACCATTCCAAAAAAACTTTTTCACTTTCGAGAAAAATGCGATCGATCCATATTTACCATGTGACCATGTGACCATTAGAATAAAAGTTTGCTTCTAAAAATATTTTAGTAATTCATATTCTATTTAAGCACATTAGTACCTAACAAGATCGAATCCAAATTTATACAGCGGCAGTATTTAATACTACTAATTTTAAAAATGTATAACAATTTGAACGTAACGTAGCATCATTTTTATACCTTTTTAAAATTAGTATTTTTCTTTCCTCAGTATGGAATAACAAATTAAAAAAAGTATAGTAATTATTACTGGCTAAATAAATATTTGGGCTTGATCTTTCTAATCAAATAATAATGGATAATAACGGATTTCAATAATAATTTTGTGTATGTGTGTGTTTTGTTTTCTTCTTCTCTGCTATGTGGTGTGTAAAGTATATTATTATTATTAATAGATGTATTAAGAAATGGATTAACTAAACAAGTGTGCGACTGTAAAAGCGACAAGTTGTGAAATCGATTATTTCTTCGCTGTAGTAACGATTTTTTCTCCATCTAACTAATTCTTTCATTCATACAAAAGGGAAAATATATACCTTAATCGGAATAGAAATCCTATTATATTATCTAATTTTATATTAAAGTCATATCAAATATCATTAACGTAGAAAATCCAAACGGCAAGTTGATGAATCTATTCAGTTTAAAGCAAAATTAATATTGAAATAATGAGAAATTATAGGTTGTATTGGTGGCGTGAGATATTTGCGAAGTATCTACAATATACGACGGTTTTGATTTCTAATTATGAAGCTATTTTAAAATTAAATATGTAAATGTGAAAATCAAAAAGTCCCGCATTTAACACGGGCATACGCATAGGCTTGGGAACATAGTGATAAAACATTTCGTTCCCATTGAGACATTTCCGTTCCTAACTTCCCCGTAGCTGTAACGATGGGGTTGTAGGTTGTCACTGAGCCGCTACGGTTTAATGTAACAATACATTAATTTAACGTCAGAACGTGTTTTATTCGTTTTGTTCACCTTCATATCTGTCTTGCCCAAAGTGTCTTCTCTTAAGTAAATCATTAATCAACTTGACACCAAGTTGACGTTGATTTGACGGTAAGTTTAAGTCGAATTTAATACTAATTTCGTTGTTTTTGGGTATCGTGGTACAGCGTTTGTGTCAAATGTGTCGAAGGTTCTATTCCTATTCGGGGGAATTAATTATTTTTATTTCCTGTACAATATCTGTAAAATGAATTTTGCATGGGGAACGAAATGTCTTAAAACTAGGTTACCACAACAACCAACTCTACTTATTTTATTATATAAAGGAACGTGAAGTATTTTTGTAAGGACTTTGGCTTAATGGTCATGGATTTCCCTTTCTTATTCAGTTAAATACTTTTCCAAGACTTAACCACAGTAGTATACATGCACACCATATACCAAGCAATACACAATGTCGAGTTCCGCCAGTCAACCATGACATCTCGAAAACAGGGTGTTGCGAAAAAAAATATAGTGCTTTAATTAAAAATCGTAAAGCAGGTTGTTATTTCTAATAAAGAACTTGCTAACGTACTTCCTTGTTTGCTTGCTGGCTCGCTTGCTCACTCACTTATTCACTCACTCATTTATTTACTTACTGACAGCCTGTTTGCGGCGTTAGCTGCTTAAACAACACAATTATTTATATACTATAGATGAGTGTTGTCACACAAAATATTTTATTTTGATATTTTTTAACTTATGAACCGATTAAAATAAAATAAACACAAAATAATGAAAAGTGCTTTTAAATCTAGATTTTCTAACAATAATGTATGTACAGACAGCAATTAGTTACAGAGTTATTATATGTATACATTTAATTTAACTCATGTTGTTAACATAAAAGTCTTTCAAAGCATTCATTAATATAGGCCAGTACTGTTTATTCAAATAATTGGTTCATCTCTGAGGCACATACGTTGTAAAGAGTACGGCAATTGAAAATTTACATACAAACATCCCTCTAGTATGTCTCTCACTAAACAGATGAACCAATTAATTAAATTGATTTCGGCGAAAATTGGTTACAAAAGCGTTTTAATGTGTTTGGAATGTCGTAACACTAGGTCCATGTTACCTCTGTATAACTTGCCATGTGCTGAAAAAAAAAAAAACGTAATAGTTTTTAAATGCGAGTGTTTGAGGATTCTATCCCCACTCGAAGGAATTCATTATTTAATATTGATTCTTCCCTCTGTCCAATGTCACAATGCCCGAAATTCAACGGAAAGTGAGGAACAAGAGTGGCTTAATGAGAAATATTGTTATTAAAAATTATTAGTTTCTATGATCCCATGGGGCACAAAAAAGTGCAGCTTTAAGGTACCTCTCGTGGACCAATGGTTAAGAATTTTGGCACGAAGTGAAAACTTACCAATAACTATCCAAAGTGATAATCATGTTCGAATGTAGCAGTAATTTTTTCCGTAGTTTTTAGAACAGTTTCTTAAATATGAAAATTTTAATTAAGTATTGTGTCGCAACTTAACACGTCGTATTCCGATACTGAATTAGCTTAGGTATTCAGCTATTTGGGGGTTTCAGCATGAAGCTAAAAAATAAATGTATGTATGTAGATTTTAACCACTAGAATATAAATGAGGTAATCTTCCATAATATCGGAAAGTAATAACAATGTTTTAATGAGATCGGTTATTGTTTTCTTGATTGAATTTCAGGCAACTCTGATCTTGGTAACGTCCTTAAGCGTTTTACTTTCTTAGAAGTAAGATGAATAGAATTACCGAGAGATAGAACCATTTAAGTAATTATAAACTAATAGTATCTTTGATTTTCGCGATTGTTACACATTTTAAATGAAACACTTTTAAACGGATTAATCGCGTATATTGACTTTCAAACATTTTTGGAAACCCGACGTTTCGAACACTTTACAGTAG
>DWMZ01001798.1:0-15450 GCA_018249855.1 Eueides tales michaeli
ATATATATATATATATATATATATATATATATATATATATATATATATATATATATATATATATATATATATATATATATATATATATATATATATATATATATATATATATATATATATAATAAGAGGAGTGAGGAGTGAGGCCACCGGTACAAGCGTTGCTTGTAACCTACAGGTTCTGGGTTCGCTCCCCAGTCGAGGAAATAAAGTGTTTAATATTTTCAATTTAAATATTTAATCTTTTCATTTCTTCGCTTTGGTATTAAGGGCAAAGGGCGGCGTTTAGTTCCGCCGAACGGAAGTGGAACGGAGTGTCTTGTCACTAGGTTCCCGGTTTCCCTCTGCCTACCCTGCCTTGTGCGGGATACAGCGTGATGCTAAAAAAAACATGGCAACGCTAGGTTTTCCATGCCTGTCTCTAATACAAGCATACCGCAGGGGTCAACTCATACAAAACACGAAGACGGTCCGCACAAAAATAAATTCTATAAATATATAAATGCTATAAATTTTAAAGAAATGATTACCAAGTTATTTGCTAAAATTCAGAACTAAAAGGTTACAAATGATAAATAAGTTCCACCAAACTTCTTATCTCTTGCACTCATCATTGGATGCTTGCCAGAGGAATATCTCGGTGGTTTGCCTAATGCGATTTCATCCTGTTCAATAAAAATGCCAAATTCTGGTTCAAATGATGCTGAATATGTAACTCTTCTTAATATTGTCACGTAGGTATGACCTACTTACTTGGACTTTTTTTTGGTTTATCCAGTTTTTGTTTATAGTTACTTCATTTTATCTTAGTGTTTTGTTTTAATTTCTTATTTAAAAAAAAGAAACGTGGTATTTAAACTATATGTTTTTTAAAATCTTTATTTAATGCTTAGTCTCATTGAAAAATGTAGAAAATAATGTAGCAAGAAAAATAAAAGAATTGTCTAAAGGTTTTTACCTCCTTTCTCCATTTATGTAAGAAAAAGAAAAGAATAATATTGGCGTCTCTATGAATATTGGCAATTTTGGACAATAAACTGTTAAAAAGATCTCTCTCAACATAATTAGTAATAAATTTCCAAATTTTTCTTTATTTTAAAATATTTCACCCGTTAAAGGCAACATGTTCCTTTATAAAAATTACAAACCGAGTCCCCCAATAAATCAGTTTGCGACGTCAAAGCAAAGCTCTAGCTATCAAACTTAATAATGTTTTATGAACTTCCGCAGTCTACTTATTAAAAAAGATGTTGTGGCAAGCTATCTAACTATTGTTACTGTGACCGCTGTGGTGCACAGTGTGTTTAGGCTGGTATAAAAAAAATCTTAATTTCGTAGTGTTTCAGCCAAATGTGTCAATTTTTTCATTATTTCGTCCTTTTAAATTTCGCAACTGTTTTTCGTCCAGTACAATAAAGTTATTAGTGCTTACTTTCATCATAAAGCTAGTGTGTGTGCCACGAGCACACATGTATATGTAACACGTTGAGAGACAGTGTCATTGTTATTTCTTTCATCCTTTCTTATGTGATTATTTTATTTTTCATTATACTTATTTTATATTTCATTAATAGATAACTCGCCTCTTTGCCTGCTTAACTATATATAAAATTATTTATTTGCTAATGTCGCGATTTTATCAACCAAAACAATTTATATTTTTACTATTTTTAAAGTGTTATTCCACACTTAGGAAAGAAAAATACTAAATTTAAAAACGTATAAAAATTTGAACGAAGCAGGATTGAACGCGCGCTTCTTGGAAACCATCCAAGCGCTCTGACAAACCAAGGCATTCGTTCTCACTAAGCTCTATCGAAAATCTTATATGTTTGTTACAAGCTATTTATGTTATTAGCATCTCTGTAGGAATATATTTACAAATTTCCACATTACACATTTTCCTCTGAACTCATTACCAAAGCGAGAAAATTTAAATATTAAATATTTCATACCCCCAAGTGGGAATCGAACCAATAACCGTCACGTTTACAATCGTACTCTTGAGTCCTATGTCACGGCCACTTAATTAATATATTCATAAATAGAGAGGTTTAATAACGTTTGTACATTGTTGCAATTTCAAGTAAGAGAATTTATATATATAAAAAGTTCTCAACATAATTTTGACTATATTCTTGCTTAAAACGTAAGTTACATATTTATTTGCCTAGTAATACCATAAAATATAAACTAGACATCAATTGCATCCAAGATAGCAATTAATAAAAAAAAATTACATTTTACTGTAACACTGAATATTGGACTTAATATATAACTAAAATTATTTAACCTATAATAACATCTGTATACATCCCATAGAACTTCATAATATTACAGCCGGAGTTGCATGCGTAAAACAACAGCGTGAGCTTTTAATATTATTCTAACCTAAATCGTAGGTTTGATTTAACAATATTGACTTTGGTGTTAAAACTTTTGTTTGAAAATGAGGAAAAATAAGATTTTGAAATAGATGGAGTTTCTGACTGTAAACACCATGGCCTTTGATTTTTACTTGGAGAATCGATGTATTTTTGTTCTCTTCTCGAACCTCGAAACGATTTTTTTTTAAATCTGGGGTTGGGTGGGTGACAATTTGGGCACGTAGTGAGTGTCTTATTAGTTTGTCTTCTGTTCATTTTTGCTAGTTGATAAATGAAACTGGCAGCAATATCCTCATCTATTATTTAAGTAACATTTCATCGACAAAATAGTATAGTCAAGAGGGACTAGAGGTTTTAGGAAAGGAAGGAATTGGGAAAATTTTCTGGTGTAAAGCTAAGTGCTGTAGTAAGATTAATATTACTAACAAAGTGGCTTACTGTTCACCCATGTTTATGTAAAATGGCTTCTAAAATATTAAAAAAAATTTTAAAAGGCTGTCTTAGACAATATATTTTAGTCTATAAATACGTTATTAAGAAATCAGTATTTTACGAAAAGTAGATCAAAGATTTAAGTTTCAAATATATTATTTTTAATGATTTACATTTTATGAGGTTAGAGGGAGTGCTTATAAAATAGTTACAATTTTTTGTAACGCCACAGATCCCCAAATTTATCCTTTAATTAAATTATTTATATTTTCCCTGGTACAGATGGTGTCGTAAGAGGTGAATAAAGTACGTGTGGAAGAGTCACGTTGTCAGCAATGGCAACACGCACGGGAAGACTCGACCGGATTATTACCACCCCCGGCATTTAACCATTTAACCAGCCTTAAGTAGTGGCTTTGGCCACTGCGTTTCGCATTGGGTAAAGCCGGGCCCCGGTGCCCATACACCTTATAGACCGGCAACGCACCTGTAGTTCCTCTGGTGCTGCATGGGGTCGTGGGCTGCGATGACCACTTACCATCAGCTGACCCGTACGCTCGTTTGCCGTGTCTTTTCCATAAAAAAAATATATATTGTTTTTTTTTTATAAAATTTAAATTTACCACGGTTTTGTTACTTATAGGCCTATAATTATGTATTTTTTATGTTTAATATGAATATAAATTTCCACTTTTATTTATGTCGTACAGTACAAGCAATTTCTTGCTTTTTGCCAAACATTATCTTAGTTGTAGGTCTACGGCAAAGGATTTTATCCTTTTAGGACAAGACCGAAAATAAGGGGGTATTCCTTTTTGAGTCTTAAAATATTCACAAACTAAGTTTCGGACAACTGGTAGTGACATGAACTAGTAGAGAAATAAATAATTATACATATAACGTACATTACTAAGAACCATTTACTATCGAACTGTTAAAGTTCTACTTCTAACATAAATAAGGGTCAACTTCAAGATAGCTTCGGTTAGCGTTGAAAGGCAATTAGCACAAACTGTTGCTTTCCTAACTGCTCTGATCAAGATAAATCTTTATCTATGCATGGCAATTTCCAACGACTAGTTTGTAATGTTCTTTGAAATTGTATTTTCGAGTTACTATTTTTTCCTCCTGCTTCACTCAATTGTATCCCATATCATGCTACAGAATAGGCAGAAGGAATTTGGAAACCTAATGTTAAGATAATGTTTTCTACTGAAATCAGGAGACATTGCGTATTGATTGGCGGACCTAAACACCGCATTTAGTCTTGTTACAAGAGCGATAAAATAGAAGATAAAATATTTTTCTAAATAAATATTTTTCTTTTCTAAAAGTATTTTTATGTATAGAAGTAGAAAAAAAAGAAGTTTATATATAGAAGCAGAAAAAAAGAATTAAATTTAATATTTTTCTTTCCTAAGTGTGGAATAACACTTTAAAAATAGTAAAATTATTTAATAAATAGCATTCTCTCTTGCCAAATCATAATTCTAACGAATTCTCTTTGGGTAGCGGAAATTTTGAAAAATCTTCCTACAGAGGTGCTAACAACATAAAAAAGGTTTTAACAAGCGTATAAAAATTTCGACGGAGCTTGGTGAGAACGAATGGCTTAGTGGTCAGAGCGCATAGACGGATTGCAAGAGGCGCAGGTTCAAATCCTGCTTCGTTCAAATTTTTATGTTTTTAAATTTAGTATTCTACCTACATCTGATCAGAATCAGACATAGCTTAATGAGAACGTATGGCGTACTTGGTAAGAGCGCTTAGATGGATACAAAAAGATGTGGGTTAAAATCCCGCTACGTTCTAATTTTTATACGTTTTCTAAATGAGTATTTTTTTCTACGTGTGGATTAACACTTTAAAAATAGTAAAGATAGTGATGTTCCGCTTCGAGCTTTATCTAGCAGGTACTCTAGGTAAAGGGAATTCAGTGTTAAGATACTCTATTGTCCTCTGTCCAACAAAATTTAAGATTTGAGACGCGGATCTCAATGCAGCTTTTTTGTAATAAATATTTTTATTAATTTGGTTTTAATCGACACTTAGAAAATAAAAATACTTGTTTAGAAAACGTATAATTTTTTGAATGTAGCGGAATTATAAACGGCGTCTCTTGAAAAACGGTTAAAAGGATTTTATTAAAAATTTCGTAAAAAAAAATCTAATTATAATTTGTAGTAAAAGACATTGTTATTCCACAATTAAAAAATATTTATAAAAGTTTCTTAAGCGTGAAGAAAATAATGTAATAAACAAAATCCGTCGTTATATTAGCTTTTACATCGTTGATAAAAAATGTTCGATATCAAGCGTTGAAACAATAATGCAAATTATTTACATGTAAGTACGTCCTCTGTCCAACAAAATTTAAGATTTGAGACGCGATTTGAGAAATTTAATTACACTTTTTTGTATAAATAACTATTTTTATTAATTTGGAAGTTTTAATCAACATAAAAATATACAAATACTTATTTAGAAAACGTATATTTTTTTTAATGTAGCGGAATTATAAACCGCGCCTCTTGGAAACCGTTTAAGAGGATTTTATTCAAAATTTCGTAAACAAAAAAATCAAATTATAATTTGTAGTAGAAGACATTGCTATTCCAGAATTAAGAAATATTTATAAATGTTTCTTAAGCGTGAAGAAAATAATGTAATAAGCAAAATCCATCGTTATATTAGCTTTTGAATCGTCGATAAAAAAATGTTTGATATCAAGCGTTAAAATAGTAAAACAAATTATTTACATGTAAATAATTTGTTTAATTGCTTTAACGCTTGATATCAATTCAATTAGATCCGCCAATCAACATTTAAATTAAAAAAATAAAAAACTACGATCCGAGGACGTTTATTAAGATAATACGGCCGAAATAGTAATTTTTGAATTATTTATCTGTTCGTCTGTTATATATGTTTATCTGTGCTTTTTACGCGCTAATCTAAGAAACGGATTTAAAATATTTATTTCGACAAAATCGCTACAACATATTTATTTATTTAGTTAAAGTTTTAGTTTTCAATGTCATAATGTTAATTGAACGAGAAAGTATTTAATTTAATAAATAATTCGTAAAAAAATAGTGTAACTCAAGCGGGCTAAGTAGTACAGAATGTAAGGTAGAGACGATAATACAAACGCACAGAGCAGCCAAGTATAAATATGATGACACTCCGATCCGGCAGTGGAACTCAACGCCGCGTTTTATTTTTGCTTTATTAGAAAGCTTAGATGAAACAAATTAATTTCTCCGAATGGAAATCACCACACCAGAGGACCAGATACAGTAAGCTCATTCTGCAAGAATCCAGAGCAGCACGCGAGGCAATTAAGAAATCGTTGGCGGTAGTTTGATATAATAATTATGTCAACTGACAGACAAATGTCACCTCAGTCTACTCGTGACCACGGACTACTGTAAAGTGTTCGAAACGTCGGATTTCCAAAAATGTTAATTAACCAATATACGCGATTAATTCGGTTAAAATTGTTTCATTTAAAATGTATAATTTAATTGTAGCAATTTTGTTTAACTAAATATTTTATATTGACTTAACTTTTTTATTTATCAAACCGATTTAAATAAAACAAATATTAAATGTTAAAGGAAAATATAATAGTGAAAACTGCCTTTAAATCTGGTTAGACGTTTCTGAGATTAACGCATACAAATACAAGCATACAAACGGACAAAAGTTTGTCCGTTTGAACGGTCCAGATGAATGAAACTTTTAGTTTTAACTTGTTTACAAATATAATTATTTAAATGACATATAAAAAATGAAGTAGCGGAATTTGAACTCGCAGCTTTTAGAACCAGTATATCATAAATGTAACAGCTTAGGTCAAGTTATTTTTTTTAGACTTACTAACAAATGTAACGTAAAAAAATTGTAAAAATAATCACATGGAAATACTCAAACGCTTCAGACATTCATATTGTATACGCGCTATGTCTTTCCGATAACCGAGAGATTATCTGACTAGTAATTAGTGATTTTAATTCAAGGGTTCAAAGTTTTTGTCGTGTGGCTTAGAATAGGATCACCCTGGTAACGATGGTGTCGTAAGAGGCGATTAAAGTACGAGTGGGAGAGTCATGTTATCAGCAATGGCAACACGCATGAGCAGAATCGACTGGTTTTTTACTCTGAACAATTGACAGATAAAAGATTCTATAGCAGGAAATAATTGTGTCCTAAGCTTCAGATACCAAATTTAAAAAAGCCTTTTAAAAATTGCAGACCCCATTAAAATACTTCAAGATTTTTTCTGCCTCGTCTGCAAAAAGATGACTAATAATCACATTCTCGTTTTAAATAAAAAGCTTGTGCCTGATTAAATTTAAAGCTAGTAACTTAGAGTAAGTTTTCCTATTTCACAGAAATTATAAAAATGTATGAAGTTATTAAATTCTTACACTTTTTACTTTAATAAAATCTGTCTATGATCTACCTGTCTTTTTTGTTATTATATAACAATGAAGACAAGTAGTTTCTCAAATTATTTCTTTAAATAAAGTGCCTTGTCAAGCTGTAATGAATATTAGATAGCATCTAGTGGTTCTAAAACGAATAAGCGTTACCTGTATTACGGATGTTTGGAAAGGAGAATAACATTTTAGTAATAATACTTAAAATTATAATGATATGCAAAACAACTTATAATAACATAGGACTTAAACTTAAATGCCCTTACGTTTTTTTGTGTAACTATGGTTTTATTCTGTTTTTTTAAGGCCTAGTATTAGCATTGATTCTAAGCTTAATTCCCACTTAAGACAGTTGAAAACCTTAATTTCGCACCTCTAGCAATACAAAGTACGAAAAAAAGAGCATTCAGCCACTCAACACGTAATCTCTTTAATATTAAAATCAAGAGCAGAAGTGGACCTTACACTCTGCTTACCTCGCTTAGCAAGAGAAAGTAATACAACACCTTTTTTCCATTTATATTTCTTATCGTTTTTATCTGTATTTACGTTTTTTAATGTTAGATATAGCAGTCCTTTTTTACATATTTCGTGTGTAACTCCACTCCAGGGGAATGAATTTAGTAAATATAATTTATTTATTTACGAAGGTTATACAAAGCGTCAAAAAAACGGCGTTGACTTGCGCCGCTAAACAGGAAACTAAAAATACACAATTACATACTAGTAAGTAATCAACGGTTCAGAGAAGCTATATGGTACCATAATAGTCTATAAGAATCTAATCTAAATATAATTTCCAAGTTTAATTATGACACAACAATAATAAGTTCGTATAATTCCAATTCTCAGACTTTATTACAAAGTCTGTAAGTTACAAGTCGAATTCATAAAATCATGTTAAATACGCAGATTTGCTTTTTGTACCAGAAAATACCAAGATCTTCGTTACCACACTACGAGAATCCTAAAAATTAAATCCATGTTGTAATTAATTATAATTATGCCAATTAGCACAAAGCGACCCTCGTCACAGTACATTACTGAAAATTAAGTTTCAAGAGTTGCTAATTTTCAACATTTTTATGTTTAAATTGTTTAAAACCAGTATATTATTTAAAGTCCTCTTTAACCTAATTACTATCAAGAATTACGTAACAATATATTTATATTAGTGTAAATTTAAGTGTGGTTTCTGCATTTATATAATCAAAGGCCGTCCTACGTTGTATCGGCCGACTGGCGGCCGGCGAATGGCTGTAAGAAGTGACGATTGTAGAAAAGATATCTCTAATTCAGGGAATTATTTATATTCTCGCTTTTGTATAAAGATAAACCATGGTGTTGAGTTCCACTAATATTCGTTTTTTGAATTAGTATCCACATAAGGATTTTGTAAAGTGTTTAGCGCGCGCTACAAGGAGCGCGCGCAGTTTCAATTAAAATTCCCTCATTATTCGAGCGCGGATATACACTGTTCGCTCACACTCACAAGCGCTCAATTATATATTGAACTTTAGTAGACAAGAATCACTTCCTAGACATTCTCAAACACACCAGTTATGGTGAGTTGGCAGTCTCATGACATATGTGCAACTAAACTTGACGACACTCAATGGTCTAAGATTCTCCTAATTAACACTCTTGAAAAACTATACCTTTCCGAACGACCATTTTGCTCACATTTCTTAAGAGGTAAGGTATACTCATTACTCCTCATTCTGCCATGCTACAAATATGATATCATTTCCAATGAGGTTTGTATACCTCCTGAAGGAAATTCTAAAGAGCCTTCAAATTCATCCAACGAAAAGTCCTCTGGGATATCTCTTGAAATACCCATTAGAGTAATATTAAAAGTAAGTATAACTGCCACATACATAGATTTAGAATGGGACTGGACAAAAATACATTAGCTGCAGTAGCTGTTGAGAATTCAACGCTAATTTTGTTGCGACCAACATTTTTCAAACCATCACTGGTGATGTTATCTACTTTTTTTGAGTAGAAATTGGCTAAACTTAATGTGTTTGTTATGTGAAGGTGGGTCAATACCTTGCCTTTTTCGTGATGTAATCTGCGAATTACTTATGCCACCACCAATATCAGGGGCATCATGCGCATGTTCAGCATCCGTTTTGAAATTACCTACTTAACTTAACTTGTAGTTAACTAACTAATCGACAAAACACCACAAACACACAACCACCAAACACCTTAATTGTACTGATCTCCTTTTTAAGAAACCGCACTTTCTACTAAAAAATATATATGAAAAAATAAAACTTAAGTAGGAAACTCTCACAAACACGTGTGTCAACCAAAACAAACGTCAGCTATATTGTCATTATGGGGCTTAATGGTTACATAGCAGTAATTATTCGGATAGCTTGAGTAATCGTCAAATTATTTTTGTTTTCCTTTCTTTCTGTTGTCTTTTTATAATTGAAATTTGGAGTTTTGTGTTCAAGGATTATAAATATAAAAGTATAGGTAATTGTGATGCACTGGATAAGCGTTTGATTATAATCGTGGTTATGAGATCTAATACTATTTAAAAATATATTAAATTAATATTATTTCCATTTTCTCTGATCTTATCCGCCTAATATTTTGCCACTTTCTACGTAATGTTATAAATTGGGTCAGAAATTAATAAATTGGAAGTCTTACCAACAAGTAACGTTAAAACGGAAGTTGTCAACTATTTATTTGAGTATTGAAAATGAAGGTACCTGTAAGTTTATCCAACAATCTAATACTTAGTATGGCCAAACTCGAATTACTAAAGAATTACCTATAGATAGTCACCAGATGGTGACTATTTATAGGTAATTCTTTAGTAATTCGAATATTCGAATATATGTAACACAATTACAAAAAAGATGTTCCTTAGTTTTTTAATTAATTAAAAAAATCTACACCCCTTATTCTAATTTATTTATATATATCGTTAATGTGATTGATAAACGGCATCCGTTTATCAATCACATTAACTTCTGAAAAATACCTTTTATAAATAATTAATTTAAATGGAACTCTGAATTAAAGATGTTTAGGTCTTTCTATTGTTTAATTGTTGATGTCAGCCAATTTGTGGTTTTGATATAAAATTCGGTGTTTATTAATAATATTGTAACCATAATAAAAATCATCAAGTTGAATTATTAGAATGTAATAGTAAGAAATGTCACTGATTTAAACATTTAAAAGAATACAAGTAGAGAAAATAGAATACACAAACATTTTATATATGTATATATTTTCAATAAATCTATTAGCATCTCAACATCTACCATTGCCATAAATTTCCTTCAACTACCCGTTCGCTTACAAAAAAGTTGTCCTACAAATAGGTAATTTGTCCACATAAGAAAAATACAAAGAGCTTTTTGCGAGAGCACTAAATCACGATACTTTTAATCAAGCGACAAATCGAGTTGCGACAATCTCGGGCACTTTCTGAGACAAGGGTCCGAGCACGTGGTCGGAATTGAGGTGTCACGCGTGCAACAGGACTCAGTTGACAGATTTACGCCTGCCTGTTTGAGTATGTGGTTAATACGAGTATAACTGTACTTGATAACTTCTTTGAAGTTCAATAATTATATATAAATTCAGCGAAAGTTGGACTGCGGAGTGTTTTAACATTATGTCTGTCCCTTTACCCCCATTGTATTAGAAATTTATTAAATTAAACTGCAGAAATTATATCTAAGAGTATTTTGTTATTATTTGTGATTTTTTTTACAATTGTATTATTTTTAAGACAATTAAGAATATAAATAGTTTTTATATTGGTTACTATATATTAGTTAATATTCAAAGTAAATTTAATATTATGTATTTATTTTTTATACTGTCGTGAAGCGAAATGAAACGTTTAATGTTTTTAAAAGAAAAATTTAATATTTTTATTTCTTTTCTCTGATAACATGGCAAAGCGCGGCCTTCAGTCCCACCACTTAACACGCAATGTCTCAAAATCGTTGAGAGTTTGTTAACATTAGGTTCCCAAGTTCCTTCTGCCTACCCTGCCAAGTGCTGTATACAGCGTGAAACTGTAAAAAATCCTCCATAACAATACTCAATTTCACTTTATGTATACAAATGAAAATGTTTAGTGTTAATTCCATTGGCTAAGGTTAAAGGGCCCACGTGGTACAAGAGCAGAAATGTGCGACCGTAAATACGACGTTTGTGGATTCGATTGCTACAATTCAATTTAAAAAGAAACACATCAATAAAGAATCTCTAATAATGTTATTACAATTCAATTACTTGAATAAAGTCCGCTAGTCTACGCGCTCATTCGGAATAATCTCGATCGTAAAAGCTGTTCGAAGCGAAATTTTACAGAGTTTTTATTTCACTCTTCATTCTTTCAGGCACTTCAGTTAAGTGTCCTTTCATACATATTTACGGTATACAGAGACAGCTGCTATGTGTGACAAAGGGTTTTTTGTGTTTTATCTTCACCGTGTCAGACGATTTAATGACTCTATAGGCATTAAGAATAATTTAGCATTTTTTAAGCGTTGTATTGTGTGGAAAGGATCTATAGATAAGTAATACTTTTGCCTCTTTTTGTAAGATATCCAGATATTTCGTGTTATATTGCGGAGATCAACGCCGAGGTTTGTCTAGCAAAGCACGGCGTTGATAACATTAGATGGATTATATTTATAATATGAGTTATAATCTCATCAATCTACAAATATTACCTACATTGTAAATCTAAAAGTTGTGTTAGAAAATGTAAGTTATTTTTATTTTATACAAAAATATCATAAAATCGCTATGGTTTGCAATCTACACAGACAGAACCTACTGCTATGGTAATATTTTTGTATGCATAGCAATAAATTTATCATTATTGCCCTTCAAGCTAAGAAAATTGTTAAAATTGTAGAAATAAAACGATAAATAAGAAAATATTTTTATAATATTAAACGGACCTAATACCGGTCTCCACTTTCCGGCAAACAATCCCGACATCGTGTGATCAGTGACTAAGCTTAACACTGCATTATGTTTATCAAAGCGGAGAAATTGCATCGGAGGTAGAGGGAACCTGGGAACCTAGGTAACGACACTCCTTATCAATTAAAATATTTCCACAGATTCTCGAGGTAATAAAATTTATTAAAAAAAAAATATATATATTTTGGTCTCACGTGATGGGACTCTACAAATTTATTATTTACAGTTAGTTGAAATTGCAGCTGACTGACCCACCACGACTCTAAAATGAAATACTTTTCAGGTTCGCGCTGTATCCCGCATATAGTAAGATAGGCAGAGAGAAACTGGGTGTCTAATATAAAGACACTTTATTCCCTTTGAGATAATTCTATTCCCCACTTTCTTTCGAATCCTGAAGGCATGGCACGTTGGATGGCGGAATCAATTCCACTCTTTGCCTTTCTTGAATAAAAAATAAAAATATCAGTCATATTATACAGTGCACTGCAATTTTTTTATATTATTTTTTACAACAAAACATTATACAGTCTCTGTATAAAAACATAAATTGTAGAATATTTTTAATTTTCCAAGCGCAATATTTAGTCGCATCGTCTATTTTTCCGTTCCCCAGGGACGGTACTAGCCGCCCTTATGAGACTGTAACTTTTCATTAAACCAGCACACTTTTCTTGTTGTAAATGCGATGAGAAAAATATTATTGCATTCAAGGCCAAATTAAAATTTTCATATACCAACCACATAAAAGTGCTATTTTACACATCGACGCCTCTATTGATGAAGCTAATAAATGTTTCACAAAGAGACAGTATTGTTTTATAACTTTTTTTATAGCTATAAGAACATTTTAAAATTAAACTAGTTTTATATTACAGCTTCGTCCTTAATTGAATAAAAATTGCTAAGGGTTGTGGGTGACATTAACTAATGAATATGTTAAGATATTAAGTAGGGAAAATTATGCACGTATTGTGGATTATATCGAAATAAATACCGTGCTGTTATATATGTATATAAGTTCAGTCAGTCTCTCAACTTCACACTTTATCCCGCTCGTAGCAAGGTAAGCAGAGGGAACTTTAAAACCTAGTGTTAAGACATTCCATTCCACATGCATTCCCCGCTTTCCGCCGAATTTGAAGCATTGCGTGTTGAGTGGCGGAACTCGACGCCGCGTTTTTGCCTAATTACCAGAGCAAAGAAATGAAACATAAAAATATTTAAATTGAAAATATTAAATATTTCATTTACTCGAGTGTGAATCGAACCCACAATCTGTCGGTTACAGTCACGCGCTTGTTCCGCTGCGCAACACCTCAGGATTTCAAAGGTAAGCCATTCTGGATAAATTTATTTAGTTACTGGCGACCAGCTCTCGGCTTCGCCTGCTTAAATGAAACTGTTTTAATTACTGACCACAATGTCTTTCGTGTTCTAATAGCATCGTCACTTAAGACGATATTGATATATTGATAACTGAAATTTCAGCTAAATTAACGAATTAAGAGCATTTATTTCCATTAATTTCAATAACAATATATAAGTTCTTTGAGTATTTTTAATTTCTTAAAAGTCTTTGATACTTTAACCATTACAAATCTTTTACAAAGATTTGGACAAATTGTTGTCAGAGGTCGACAATTTCAGCTTTTTTAGAGTTATATGACAGGTCAAAGGCAAAAAGTCAAAATAGGTAACCACGTAAGTGAACGAACCACGAACTTCATATAACCCACGTTGCTTTGAAATTATAGAATTGGAATACCAAAATGCCCCAATGCCATATTTATTTCATAAATTGAACTTAGTTGATTTTTTTATGAATGGATTGTATATACTTTAAATTATAGAATTGGAATACCAAAAGCTAAAATTAACGATTTTAGCTTTTCGTATACTGATGATAATGTTATGACATTTTATTCACGTGGAAGCCCTAATAGGCAGAAAACGAAGGTTGATTTTTATTTTTATTATCACTTCGATATGTAGCGAATTAATCAATCATACGCAATTTTTTTTTCGTACTCGATCATGTCATAGTATCCTATAGCATATCCTGTCGGGGAGAGGTTTCTAAAACCGTGATGCTCCCGCTAGAAATTGCATAAAGTATCATATTCTTGTTGCAACTTTTCGGCTAATCTTACTGTCCATAAAGCAGCCCCCTAAAAATTACAATATTCTTAGCGTCAGGCAGTTATTTGTATTGTATGCAATACAATACAAATATTATTTCAACACTAAACCACCCCTTAGTTCAACTAAGCGTAGCATAGATAATGCTTATTCTCTCCCTGTTATACTTTCTTTTCTTGCAAGATTTTTTTTCTCCCTAAGCTTTTTCTTATACATCAAAATTAATAAATATAGTTTCATTGATGGTTTGTCTTTTCACAAATGTAAAGCTACTTTTCGTTTATTCTTACAAGAAAACACATATGAGGAATCAGACTCTTTCACCACCGCCGTGAGATAACGACACTGTACTTTCTCTACGGTCTATTTTGTAACCAATCTAAAGGGGCAAGATTTGAGGTATTGCCCCTTTAGATTGGATTATTGTGTTGTCCTTACTGTAATAAAGTTACTTGCCCGATTATGCAAGTTACAAAGGCCTTGCCGTTATGTGCCCGAATGCTATATTTATTTCATAAATTGAACTCCTTTATATTTCTTGTGAACGGCTTGTATGTATTTTTCAAAATGCGGTCTTAAATGCCATAAGAAATCAGCGAAAGCGGGAAACGGAAATGTCTTATCACAAAGTTCTCAGGTTCTCTTCGTTCAACCTAAGTGCGAAATACATTTAAGGGATTAAATTAGAAGTAAATCCATATATACCAAATTCTTTCGGTACGGAATTAAGATCACACAATGCGTAAGCGGAATCAAGTGGTGTAAAACGACAACTAATAATCGGAAATGTGGCGGAGAACTCTGAGATTGATATGTAGGTTTCTTGGAAAACTTAGAAGAGCACTTCAAGAGGATTTTTCTAAATTCACACCGTAAAGCGATATTTTACGTTTCATAGTTCACGCAAACGAAATAACAGGCGATCACTAGTTATATGTTATGTCTAGATATATATTATAAAAGAATGATTCAGACAATAGATTATAGTAAGAAGAGGGAAATAGCAATAACTTGTCACATTGTAACGCATGTCGTAAGCGCACAATTTTCGGAAACGCCAGCTC
>DWMZ01001799.1:0-15449 GCA_018249855.1 Eueides tales michaeli
CCGTTCTCTTTGCCTACCCCGCTAGGGATATAGCGTGAAGCTAAGTTAAGTTAAGTTATTTTACCTACAGTCTGACTACGATATAGAACTAAATACATTTTTTTTAAAGTAGAGAAAACAGAAAATAATTATCAATAAACGAATTTAATTACAAATTAATACAAAACTTAAAAATTGAGCTCGAAAATAATATGAAAATTAATTCTTAAAATGTAGAGAATAATAAAACTACGTCTAAACCGAAACAAGCTTACCTATCACATTACAACACAGATTTGGTTATATATATATATATATATATATATATATATATATATATATATATATATATATATATATATATATATATATATATATATATATATATAAAATTTTAAATACCTGGTTAATAGGGAATGTTTCCCTGGGAACCCCGTCGTATATGAACTCGGCGAGCACGCACGTGCTGTACGACGTGACGAGCGGACACGCGCCGTAACCATTATATTTCTCCATTGGAGTTTCATTATTCATAGTTTTTAATAGATTTTG
The DNA here is from genome assembly GCA_018249855.1 of Eueides tales michaeli. NCBI lineage: Eukaryota > Metazoa > Arthropoda > Insecta > Lepidoptera > Nymphalidae > Eueides > Eueides tales. The sequence goes on from DWMZ01001799.1 coordinate 532, forward strand.
TTCTACCACGTAGCTTTGTTTTGCTGGAAGAATGTAGTGTTTTTTATAGATATTTTATTTATCATTAAGGCAAAACGTGGCTTTGAGTTTCGTCACTCAACAGGCAATGCCTCAAATTCGACGGAAAGTGAAGAACGGAAGTTAAGTGGAACGGAGTGTCTTAACACTAGGTTCCCAATCCCAAATTCTCTTTGCCTACACTGTCATGTGCGAGATACAGCGTAAAGCTGAGTGTGTGTGAGAGAGAGACATTGCATGATAGGTATACAATATCTTCTTTAGATATATGAAAAACGTCGCATATACTTGCATAGTATAAATTTAGTTAATTTATTTAAAACATTTACGTATCAATATGAGATTAAAGAATACTACTTAATATTCTTGAGGCCTGTCGTGGCGCTGAGGTGTAACATATGGCTGTAAGCGCGACAGGTCGTGGGTTCGATCCCCACTCGAGGAATTGAAATATATAATACTCAACACGCAATGCTTCAAATTCGGTGGAAAAATAGGGAACGGAACGGAGTGTCTTGACACTAGGCTCGAAAATTTCCTCTACCTACTCTGACACGTGCGTGATCCAGCGTAAAGCTGAAAGAAAGACGCAAAAATCAATAAAAATCACAGTTTATATAAATATAGACATATTTACGACAGGTTGTGTGTTCGATGCTCACTCGAAAAAAATAAATATCAAATAAATTCAAGCTAAATAATTATTCTCTACATTTCTCCACTCTGGCGACATGCAAAGCGCGGCGTTGAGTGCCACCACTCAACACGAAACGTCGTAAAGAACAGAACGGAGTGTCTCAACACTAGATTCCCAACTTTTCTCTGCCTACCCTGCCATGTGCGGAATACAGAGTGAAGCTGAAAAAAAACAAACATTATACACACCTAAATTGAAAAACATATAAAAATTTGAACGAAGCAGCATTTGAACCCGCGCCTCTTGGAATCCTTTCAAGCGCTCTGAACAACTAAGCCATTCGTTCTCGACAAGCTCCGTCGAAATTCTCTCTCTGCTTGTTACAACTTATTTATGTTGTTAGCATCTCTGTAGGGAGATTTTTACAAATTTCCGCTACCCAAAGACAATTCGTTAGAATTATCGTTTGGCAAAAGAGAATGCTATTTATGAAATATTTTTAAATTTGGTTTTAAATTTAGTATTTTTCTTTCCTTAGTGTGGAATAACACTTTAAAAATAGTAAAAATATATATACACACCTATCGCAGCCGCAGTTTTACTATTAGGCGTGTTCGTACAATCACCTAAGCCGTATATATTGGGATACTTCGTGTGTTGCAGTGTGTATTTGTCAACTGTTAAATAACCAGAGTCGTCAGTCAAATTTCTGCTATTTTGTAGAAAATCCGGAGTTTTCATAGGCGGAGTCACGTGAAGCAAGTTGTATGGGAGTGTTGTTAGCTGTAGATATTGATAAAATAGTTTAGAAAATTTAAAATTATACTTATATAGAGCAAGTGCCACTTAATATAACTAAAAAATAATTTAGTACCATTATTTCACAGGTATCTCGCATACATCGAAAACAGCAAAATAAAACGTAGTGTTTAGACACTCCATTTTTTAGTAGTAAGTTTTTGTAAATACAAAGAGCTCTAGGTTCGATATCCACTTAAGGTTAATATTTTAATATCATTATTTCCTCGCTCGGGAAAGGTGACCAAGCGCGGCTTAGAATTTGGTCTATTAATTTTGATTTTTTATTTCATTAGAAATTGGCAAAATATCTTTTGTTTTATAGCTTCACGCTGTATTCCGCACAAGGCAGGGTAGGCAGAGGGAACCCGAGAACCTAGTGTTAAGACACTCCGTTCCGTTGCGTGTGAGTGACGGAACTCAACGCCGCCCTTTGCCTTATTACCAGCAAAATATTAAAAGTAAAAAAAAAACAGTTGAATAGGTGTCAAATACGCCTATAAAACTAAAAAATATAGCCCATCTTGTTTGCTATATGGAAAAAATATAAAAAAAAACTAATACATATTAAATTCAAAATATTTTAATACTTAAAGCCACCGTAGCGTACCATTCGCTATATTAGCAGCCACTAAGTACTCTAGAAACAAGACAAAGCACGGCGCTGAGTTACGACACACAATTAAAAAAAAATGGTTGAGGAAACAAAGTATCTGAGCACTAGGTTCCCAGGTTCCCTCTGCTAATACAAACTCACCTTAGTCTTATCCTCTGTGTTGAAGAAAACAGCTTCTTTTCTATCCAAATTGATTTCTTTTAGTACAATTTTATAATTAACGTTAATATTTTTCTTAGCGACCACCTTCATGAGGGCGTCCGCGTATTTTTTCACGCCAAATATAACTGGGAGGCACGTGTTGTATGTAATTTTTGATTTTGATCGAACATTCGACTGAAATTAAAGGTATAATTGTAACAAATAAAAGGTAACTCTACACTCAATGTCTCAAATTCGGCGGAGAGTGGAGAACGGAACGGAGTGTTTTAACACTAGGTTCCCAAGTTCCCTTTGCCTATCCTGCCATGTGCGGGACACAGCGTAAAGCAATAAAAAAAGACAAGCAATTTAAAAAAAATATTGGTTATTTTCACTATTTTTAAAGTGTTATTCCACACTTATGAAAAAAAAATTCAAATTTTAAAGACGTATAAAAATTTTAACGTAGCAGAATTTGAATCCGCGCTTCTAGGAAACCGTCCAAGCGCTGACCAACTAAGCTATACCGTTTTTATCAAGCTACGTCGAAATTCTTATACGCTTGTTACAACTTCCAAGAGGTGCAGGTTCAAATCCTGCTACATTCAAAATTTTTATGTTTCTAAAATTAGTCAAAGTATGGATTGGTTCCTCAATTCCCATTGGGGGATTCAGTTTATGCATTTTCACTTCCCTGACTGGATGATATCAATTTTTTTTTTCACCTTCACGTTGTATCCCGCACATACGCTGGGTAGACAGAGGGAACTTGGGAACCTAGTGTTATCAAGACACTTCGACACACTCGAGTGGGGATCGAACACACAAACTGTCTATATTGATCCTAAAATATATATATGTAAATATTATTTTAGGATCAATTTCATATTCAATACTGAAGGCTAAGTAATATTTTCAAATAAGCTGTAACAATGGATAAATTGTTACATAACAATGTAATGTTTACAATAATGGTAAAATCTAAATGACGTATAGCTTATTGTCTTTTTAGAATATATATATTTTTTAGTTTCACACTGTTTTCCGCATATGGCAGGGTAGGCAGAGGGAACTTAGGACCCTAGTGTTAAGACACTCCGTTCCACTTCCGTTCCCCACTTTCCGAGGCATTGCGTGTTGAGTGGCGGAACTCAACGCCGCCCTTTTCGTCTTATTATCAGAGCGAAGAAATGAAACATTGAATATTTAAATTGAAAATATTAAATATTTCATTTCCTCGAGTGGGGATCGAACCCACAACCTATCGGCTACAGTCACAGACAAGTCTCAAATATTACTTATTATAATCACATAATAAATCAACTTGAGAGTGAAGTTTAAAGAACTGGTCAGTTACTAGTTCGAATCTCAATTTGAAAAAAAAAAAAAATATATATATATATATATATATATATATATATATATATATATATATATATATATATATATATATATATATATATATATATATATATATATATGTATATCGTGTTAACACAAAGCTTGTGGCTCTTTAACTGCCAATACGATTTACATGAAAATATGTAAATACCATCGAAATGAAAAAAAAACCGGACTGAAATCAGTTCATTCATTCAGGAGCTACAGTGCCTGAGACTAACAGAGACGTAAAACTCATAACACCTTTATTGCGTTAGAGGTTAAAAATACAGTATTGAAACAATTTGATTTAAAATTTCATTTATCTATATCATTATAAAGTAATCACACAACTATCTATATTTTGACTTTATGAAGTAAGAAATAATTATTTTTTTACTGTAATTTTTATTCAACTTCACGCTGTATTTGGCGCATGACAAAATAGGCGAAGGGAAATCGAGAACCGTAACGTAGTGTTAAGACACTCTGTTCCATTTCCCACTTTCCGCCATTCTGTGGAACTGAACGCCGCGTTTTGCCTCGTTGCCAGAGCGAAAAAATGAAAACAATAAATATTTCATTTTCTCGAGTAGGTATCGAACCCACAACCTGTCGCGCCCTGCGCAGTGACAGGCCTTATTATTCATTTTCTGTGTTATTTTTTATACTTACCTTTGTAAAATAAGAATCTGCCATATAAGCAATTTTCTGTGGTGCTCCGGGACATTTGATTGGCGTGTCCGGATAAGTGAAAACTGCATCTCCGCCTTTAAAATTTTTAAAGTCCGACCAAGTCTTTTCGCAGTAATCGTGCGAATATATTGTGGATACGCCACTATTTTTGTCTTTTAATCCCTCGACCAGACCTGGCACCTAATAAAAAGAATGTAAACACTTGTTTATAAAAAAATGAAGTATAATAATTGACTTAGTTTTATATTATATATTTCAGTTTTTCCTTAAAACTATAAAGCAACAGTATTTTAATGTGTGTAAGTAAGTCATATATAGAAATATAATTGAAATTGGACATTTGACTATACACGTGGTTGGAGGCTCGATGTCAGCTCAAAGATTTCATTATCTACTTATAAAAACCAATGCACATAAAAATTAGAACGTAGCGAGATTTGAACCCGCGCCTTCTGGAAACCGTCCAAGCGCTCTGACCAATAAACCATACATTCGTCATCATTATCATCATCATCATCTAGTTACGTCGAAATTCTTATACGCTTGTTACAATTTATTTATGTTGTTCGCATCACTGTAGGCAGATTTTTAAAAATTTTCGCTAAGGTAGAATCTATTTTTTACTATTTTTCTTTTCTCAATATTTTTCTATTCTAAATGTGGAGTAATCATTAAAAAAATAATAAAAATATTTAATAATCTGGGCTACTGTATATAATTAGACGACGCAGCTGAGCTCACCTACAAAACGCTATATTGAAATTCGTACCAACAGAAACTTTATGTATTTTAAATAATGGCCTGCCCTGTATGTGATACACTTCGAATCAATTATGACGAAACAGACTGCAGTCTACGCCTTGTTTAGTATTGTTTTTAAATAAGAATAGTATTTTTTATAAAATAAATAAATTTACCTTTTCATAATCATTCACCAATCCAACCGCAACGATCAAGTATTCATATTCTATCCTATCACCGTTAGCCGTTGTCACCACATTGTTCTTCGGATCTATACTTTCAGCGTAATCTTGCAACCACATCGCAGAAGACGGTAACACATGCTTTGCGTCACGTCGAGTGGCAGATACTGGGGTAACACCCGCACCGACAAGCGTGAAAAGCGGTTGATAGTAGTGATTCTAGAAGTTATGTAAAACGTTTTTTTTTTTTTGTTCATAAAATAGTTGAGTCAATTTTTGATAATATAAAATGCTTAAGATCTTTCTCGTGACGCAGCGGTTTGGCGTTGCGGGTTCGAATCCTACTCGTGATGTTCAATTATATTTAATTCCTCGCTCAAGTACTGAGACAAAAAGCAGCGTTTAGTTCCAACAGTCAACACGCATTGCCTCAAAAAACATGAGGCACACAATGGACCTGAAACGGTGGCTTAGTACTAAAGTTCACTCTGTCAGTCATATGCAGAATACAGGGTGCAGTGCTATCGCCAATCAAATGGAAACCCGACGTTTTGAACACATCGCAGTTTACCTATGCCTACGGACTACTTTAAAAAAAACAAATACAGAGTATTTCTGATTAAAATTAAAGGTGACATTGAAAATATATTAAAATGTTTCAAATTAACTGATATTTATATTTCAGAACCAAATAGATATCATATCAAGATTTGATATAAAAAAAGTATGTATCTAAATACGTAATATATAAGAATACAGCGAAAAATTAATATATAAATAACGACGAGAATACTTGATAAGTGCATGGAAACAACTTATACACGTTATATAATTCAATTACTACAAATCTATACATAGAGGCTTTGTGGCACATCGACAGAAACGTGGAACTGTAACCGACAGGTTGTGGGTTCGATCCCCAGTCGAGGAAATGAAATATTTATTATTTTCATTTCTTCGCTCTGGTGAAATGGCAAAAACGCGGCGTTGAGTTCCGCCACTCAACGCGCTATGCCTAAATTCGGCAGAAAGTGGAAAATGGAAGTAAAACGGAGTGTCTTAACACTAGGTGTCCAAGTTCAATCGCCTACCCTGCCATGTGCGAGATACAGCGTGAAGCTGAAAAAAAACAGAATAAATAAGTAATATTTTTTTTTAATAACAAATCTATACATAGAATAAAAACTGGTCGCCATCTGTATATAGAAGATATGTGAGCCCTAGTGAAAAAAAATTGGATTTTTTTCTGAAAAAATCTTCAGAACTTTAGCTAAAGACTTTTAGGAAGGAGGATGGAGGAAATTAACATTTCAAGTATTAATAATAGAATCCACAATACTGATTCTTTTTGCCCGTCTGGGCGTTTGTGCGCGCCAATCTCAGTAACTCTTTTTAACTGATTTACAGGTAGTTTCCATTTTAAGATCGCGATTATTACATAATTAAAATGAAACAAATTTAACCGATTAATCGCGTATATTGTTTTGTATACATTTTTGGAAACCTGACTTTCGAACACTTTGCAGCAGCCCATGGCCGTGGCTATCATTATTGTGTATTGGTAAAATTAACTCAACATATAGCGTTCGTTTTATTTCAATCGCTTCTTAAATGAAAAATAAGTTATTCATTAATTTACTTTTTTATTATTTCTTTTCTACAGAATTGCTTCTTTCAAGTGATAATGCTATTATAATAAGTAAGTCATTCGCCAGTTGGTAGTAATACGTAAAATTCACATTATTCACTTGATAAAAAATTCTAATATTAAAAATATTTTACAGCATCAAATAAGAGCCCATAAATGTTTCATTCTCACTTGTGGATATATGCTGTATGCAAATACATGCGTGAAACAGAGTGTCTCAACACTACATTCCCAAATTCCCTCTGGCTACCGTGCCATGCGGGATACACCACGAAGTAACGAAAAATGTAAAAAACTAAGAATCATTGAAAATATCCATGTTATGATGTAATATTGATTACCTCATAACATGGGCATTTTGATTCCAAAGTTTTATCAATAATTTCAATAATTAGTTAAAATAACACATGAACAATATTTACTTATATTATTGTCACAGTTACTTTTTCTAATTAACAATCATGTATTCACAGTACAAATAAAAATAGTATGTATATGTAAATTAGAAAAACCTTCACAATGTATGACCGACCACAAGTAGCAATTGCAAAAAATTTATGAGACATTGTGCATAGAACACCATGTATGTACATATAAATTAAAAGTAAATAGCTAATAATTCACTCAAATAGTAAATATTTCATTGCTCAAATATAATAAATGAATGACAAATCAGTGAGTTTCATGTTATACAGCTTCACTTGTTTTCTTGCACAGCTGGATATTTAAAAGAAATAAGTATTAAGACACAATGTTCCCTGACTTTATACAAAGTCTATTGGACAATGAGTAGTGGATCTCAATGGTGCACTGTATCAACAAAAGTGAAAAATGATATTAATTTTAATATAATAATATTTCCCAATGAGGATTAAGTCTACAATTATCACATTTACAATTAAACTCTGCCCCACTGCACTAATAAATATATAAAAAACAACATCAATTTGTATTAAAAAGTTGTGTTCTATACTATAGAAAAAACATTTTTGTACAGAATCTATACACATAAATATTTCATCAAGTCCTCAACATATCTGTTTATTTGATATTTCACTTACTGAGGTACTTTACCTCAGTTAAAAGTAAATAATTTCACTGTTAAATAAATAAATAATAAATCTAACATATGTTATATAATCGTTACCGATTGAACCAATATTTAAAATGATTTTATATTTATATTGTGTCATATTATTATTTTATAAATGTCTAAATTTACTTACAGAACTTGGCTCCAAAACAACAACAGAGTCTTTTTGAAATTTTTTTGTAAATTTTGCGGCCATAGTACATCCTGCTGATCCACCACCCACCACCAAAAGCTTACATCTATAATAAATATAATTAAACCTGTTTTAAAATCTTCTAAGTACATCGAGTTTCTTAATATTAGTTATTTAAAATATTTAAACGAAAACTGTTGTGTAATAAAAAATACACTTTCGTGTCAATAAACCTCTTAGTAAAAATATTTTTATTTGATGAATTTAATAGATAAGTTCTGGTTAAGCAAAAGCGGCGCTTTTGTAAAAGCATACAACAGCAATTATTGCTGTTGTATTAATACTTAAAATGAATTGTCACTTACGAATAATTTGCATAATTAATCGCAGACACTGAAAACTTTCGAAAGGTACCAGATGTACCGCTTATGGAACCGAATCTACAAAGTATGTTATTCATAATTATTTTAAAATGATTACAGCATATACACTTTAGCACAAATTAAGCCGCCTCATAACCGCACGTTTGAATTATAGTTTATTTTGCAATGAAAGTAGTACGTTAACATATACTCGACTATCTATTGCAGCGTTGATACTTTAATCGCCAATCACTATTCGCAACAAATTGGAAGTTTCCTCTTCAAACCCTACAAAAAATATTTTGATTTTTTACATTGACAAATGACATATATTACCTTGGAAAAACTTAAAACCGGATAACCTTACCATACAAATAATGGCCGTTTTCAGAATTGTCCACTTAGCGCTCATAGGTACGGTAATTCGCGCTTTTCACCCTCACCGTTAGCGTTGTGGCTGCTATGACGTCACATGTGACGTCAATGCATAGTGCTAACAATACTGATGTGTCGGAGAATTAGCATCGTGGGCATAGACGTTATTATGACGGTCCACGTCAATGTGATTATCGTCACTGTCCTCGATTGCGGAAAATACTTGAAATACAAGCACTTTACCATCTTCATCGGCTACTCCACATATTACGCTCATTTATATATCAAAAAATGCTCCGTTCGGTTATTTATAACTTGTTGAATCCGAAAGCACACTCACAAGTTGGCCGAATTATGAATACTGTTAACAGACACTGGCGCCTTGTGAGTGTGCTTCTACAAGTAAAATATAGACGAACAGAGTATTTTTTGATATAAACATAAGTGGAGTGGTGTAGTCGATGAAGATGGTAAAATGCTTGTATTTCAAGCATTTTTCGTAATCTAGGAGTGACGATAGTGACATTGACGTGGGACGTCAAAATAATGTCAATGCTCACGACGTTAACGTTCCGACCCGTCAGTACTGTAAGCACTAGTCAAGTCACATGTAACGTCAAAGTCACACGAACTTTTCCGCATCTGTGGTACGCTATGAACGCTGTTTTGATAATTCGGAAAATAGCTTTTAATATCTATTTTATATTATCCACATATTCTATTGTCTGCTAGTTCTAAAAATGGCGGACGACGACGAAATTGACATTCTTGGAGATTTTTCTTTTAATTCTTGTTTTGCGCAAAATAGCCAAGGAATGTAAGTAATGTGAGAGATTTCATTAGTGACGAAGTTCTTTTTTACATTAATAATTGAATATATCATCCCAAACACTTGGTAAATCATATGACTTCTCTGTTGATATATTTTGACATATTGACCAATACAAAACAAAATGTTAGTGTTTATCTTGGTTTTTTTTAAGAATAACATTTTTTCAATATTATTATATACATGAAATACCAAAACCTTATCTTATTTTTAGACCTTCATGTTCAAACAGAGAAGACACAGTACATCCTCAGTGGTTCCTAGACGCAACAGCAACCAATTGGTATGATACACAGAATATAGATAACAATAGGTAAGCCTTGGAAAAAGATAAAGTCCATGCATAGTGTAAACTATAATATGTAAATTAAAGAAGGTAGTATTTGTTTTGCATGCTTTATAAAAGATAATTTAAAAAATCTTTTCTAATAATTGTTATTGATTTATTAACGTAATATAATATTCTGTTAAAGGTTAAAGGAAGGTCCATCTAGAAAACTTTCAGGAAACAGTAAAACAAATCGGGCTAACAATGAACATACAGTGCAAACTGTTTGGAGTCAAGAAGAAAGATTTATACTTAATAAAGAAATGGTAACAAAGTCTATATAATTATAATTACTTCAATAATTTTATTATGTAGTTGTTTAATAAATCATACAAATATAGATCATTTTTGTATCTTTCTATACTAAAGGAAACATAATATTATAAAAATATATGAAACTTTGAATGTAGCAGAAATGGAACTTGCCTCTTACATATAGATTATTGATTTTTCAAGGATTAAAGTTAAAGTTATCACAAAATTAACACTAAAAGTTTTATATTTTTTTATAAATAAAAAATTAAAGTCTTACTTATTGATATTACAGGTAAAATATGGTAGAGATGTACATAAAATATCAAAATCTTTAAAAACTAAAACTGAAGCAGAAATCCAGGCTCTGATTGAAGCTGAGCATGGCATATATTTAGATACTCCAGGAACCACACATAAAAATAATCAAAATGAAGCGGGAGGCCAAGAAGGAATTATTAGAAATGATTTAGTCAATATGAATGATGTACTGAGTATAGTAACTACAGGGGCCCCTACAATATCTGTATCTAAGAAACCATTTAAAAAGAAATATAATAATTTGCCCAAAAAAAGCTTTTCAAAATCAAAAGACAATGCCGCTATTTTATTAAGTTCTTCAGAAATATTTTACGAAGATGATTTGGTTGTTGGATCTACAGAATCTGTTGGTTTTGAAGATACTACAGAGGATTTGTTGGAAAATTCATTTAAACAGCGAAAGGAAAAAGTGAAAATAATAAAAAAAATGGGTAACCATAGAAGAAAAGTGTCCAGAATTTATGATAGGGGAAACAATAGGAACAAAAGTAAAGATAATTTGAAATCACCTCAGACAAGACAAAGGAAGGATTCCAGTGTCTCCGATGATAGTGTAAAGAGTCCTAAAATGCAAATTGTATTAGGATCTGGGTTGGCATTACCTGTATCAGAGGGAGAACAAATAGTAAGTCTTTTTATTTTTTAATCTACTGTTTAAAGCATCTATAATTTTTCTTGCACTGTAGGCATAGGGATAGAATCACTCAAATTAAAAATGAATATGGTGATCATACAAGTGCCTTTCATGGCACAGTGGCGGACAAACATGTGACTGTAACTGAGGTTACAGGTTGTGGATGTGATTTCAACTTGAGGAAATTAAATATTTATTACTTTCAATTTAAATATTTAATATTTTCACTTCTTCGCTCTAGTACAAGGCAATATGCGGCGTTGGGTTTTGAACGGAGTGTTTTCACACTAGGTTCCCAAGTTACCTTTGCCTACCCTGCCAAAATATATATGTTGACTTAAAATATGATTGCTACCTAAGTATTATTTCTATTTAAATTTATTATATAAGAGGTTAAATACTCATGTAATTATTAAATTTGTTGCAAAAACGATACTGACTAATATTTCTTTAATTTTAGATAAAAATAGAAAAGAAAAAGGATTCAGAATGCGAGAGTGATATAGAAGTGGACATAGATAGCGACACAGAAATCCCAAAAACTAAGGAAAAAATGGAAAATACAACTAAAGAAGCACCAGTCGCAGTGCCATTGCGGAAATTTGAACCAATGCCTAAAAGAAATCGTAAAATACATTTAGTATGTATATTTTAACTTTTTTCGAAAATTTATAATGTTATTTGATGTAGAGGCACAGGTTCAAATCTTGCTACGTTCAGAAAGTATTTTTTTCTTAACCAAGTGTTAAATAATACTGTTAAATTATATTAGTCTCATGATTTATCCAACTTGTAACAAACCAGAGAAGTAATATGTAGTGTCTCCTATTGTCTGGAAAGCAGAGAATGGAGAGTAAGGACATAAAGTTGTCAATGACTAGGGTAGTCATTGACAACTCTTACTCTACATGCAGGATGCGATGTGAAACTACAAAAATGGTCAGATGCAAGTTGATCAAGGAAATGAAATATTTAATATTTTCAATTTAAATATTTAGTATTTTGATTTCATTGCTCTGGGGACAAGGTAAAGCGCGATTATGTGCGGGATACAGCGTGAAGCTGAAAGAGAGAATTGTATGAAATAAATATAAAATATGTATGAAAATGTAATTTTTTGTTATGACATTCTTATAAATTTCCTTCCTATTTTCGAATTTTTTTTGTGGTAGTGAAATAATTCTACAAGGGTTTAATTTTTTTATGTTAAGATTCGAAACCTATTAAGTCTCCGTTTTATTAAAGAAATAATTGACACACTATTAAATGTGTTGTTAACACACTATTAAATATGTTATAAATTTCTTTAAAAAAAAATTAACTTTACAGGATGGCGGTGGCGGTTATACAATAATGCATACGGAGTCTGGTGATTTATATGAAATAGGTCAAGAGCCACGGAAAGAGAAACAGAATAAGAAAACTGCCATACAATTAATACCGTGTCGTTTCTATAATTCAGAGAAACCAGTGAGTTAATGTTGTTTTATAGCCTTTTTTTAGCTTCACACTGTATCCACAGGGTAGGCAGAGGGAACTTGGGAACTTAGTGTTAAGACACTCTGCTCCACTTCCGTTCTCTACTTTCCGCCGAATTTGAGGCATTGCGTGTTGAGTGGCGGAACTCAACGCTGCGTTTTGCGTTGTTACCAGAGCGAACAAATGAGAACATTAAATATTTAAATTGAAAATATTAAATATTTCATTTCCTCGAGTAGGGATTGAAGTCACTACATTTCGGTTACAGTGAGGCCACGACAGGTCTCAGTTTTTTTATAAAGTCCTTACAGCAAAAGTCCAGTTCCATTCATCAATTTTATTTCACGGTCTTTTTGTCTACTAGACAATGTGCGATGTTGAGTTCCGCCATTAACAAGCAATGTGCCTTTCCTACAATATAAAATGTATAGCATGTGCGTCTCAGGACGCCGGCCGCTGATTAATGTGATACAATTTATGTTAAATAACTTTTTGTTTTCTAAATGAGGGCAATCACTTTAAATATGTAAATTACTAAAAAATATTTTTAAAAAATGAAAATATGTATTTTCATTTCTTTGCTGTTGTAAAAAGCCATAGAGCGCACGATTGAACTCAACTCAACACGTAATGCCTCAAATTCGACAGAAAAGTCGGGAACAAAACGAATTGTCTCAACACTAGGTTCCCAAGTTCCCTCCCATGATCGGGACACAGCCTAAAGCTATAAAAAAAAATACATTTTTTTTTCTAAACAGGCTCCCTTCTCAATACATGTATCGATATCAGCCGTGGTCGCGATGGACGTGCACGCGCACACGTCGCGCGGCGAGGTGATGGGGCTGGTGGGCGGCGAGTGGGCGGCGCCGCGCCTGCGCCTGCGGGTGTACCGCCGGGTGTCCGCGGCCGCTGAGGTCACCCATTGTGATATGGATCCAGGTAATCTTTTTTTTTTTTCATAAGCAATAGTAATATTTTTAACAGTAATTGTTTTTTTCAACTGTAACATGTTTTTTTCAACAGTAATATTATTTTTTTCATAAGTGATGTTTTTTTTTCAACAGTAACAGTTTTTTTTCAACAGTTATATTTTCGTTCAACAGTGATTTTTTTTCAACAGTAATGTTTTCTTTCAACAGCAATGTTTTTGTTCAACAGTAATACCTTGTATTATTTTTTACGATAACACTTTTTTTAGATTTACGTCATGTGTATACCGCACATGGCAGAGTAGGCAAATATCTTTATAATTATAAACACGAATTAAAATAAAATATCTATGGTATATAAAATCATCAAAGAAATGAAGAAACGTCTTACGTACCCTCAAAAAGCGCGTCTACCTTCACCTCTAAGGCCGACAACACACGCCAGCTTGCCTTGTCTTTGCCATAAAAAAAATGAGAGGTGATAAGGGACTCCCGAATGGAACGAAGTTCCTTTCGAGTAATTAGGGAAGGAATTGTAATATTTTTTTTAGTACAATAATATTTTTTTTTGTTTTTATTAACAAATATATATTTTCTTTATTGTTATAGTTGATTCGCTATTTAAAAAAATATGAAATAATATATACGTAGACATACAACACGCACGAACGCACGCTCGCACCCACACACAAACACACTCACACACACACACGCACACACACTAGTTGCGTCGTTACTACTTTTAGTCTTAATTTTTTCCATTTAGCCCACTTTCGCAACGCGCGATAGTGTACTTCGTTCCAAAAATAAACATATTTATATTTTATTATAATTATAAAGACGAATTAAAACATCTATCGTATATAATATCCCCCACACAGTGTCTCAGTCGCAGGCCACCGAGTGGCTGACGGCGCGCGGCACGCCCGTCTGCGGCTGGCACCACTCGCACCCGCGCTTCCCGCCCGCGCCCTCCGCGCAGGACCTGCGCTCGCAACGCGCGGTGCAAACGCTGCGTGCGAGACGCCCGCTCGTCGCGCTCATCTCCTCGCAGGGCTGGGCGCCTGGTAGGCGCGCATCGGTAATCAGGTAATTTTATTGGCTCAGTAAGTTTCACGCTGTCCGCATATGGTGGGGTAGGCAGAGTAGGTATATATATATATATATATATATATATATATATATATATATATATACATTATCACTCCTAGTTTTCGTCTTCAAAAAGTTAGTAAGTCTTTTATGGGACATGGTACACGTATGTATAATAAAATTCCACAAGTAATTTTAGACTTGCCATTTCAAAAATTTAAAGTGAAAGTCAAA